>QANZ01015265.1:0-33204 GCA_003254925.1 Chamaecrista fasciculata | reverse complement strand
GGTAAATTCACTTAAAATCTTAATTTACTTTCTTTTCTTACGTTTTGATCCTATTATATAAAGAAAAGGACCTTAATATAAGAAAATAAAACTTTTGGGGATGAAAGTTTATTTTTCCTCTTTTTTTAACGGAAAAATGGATGGAAAACGTTAGAGGGACCAACTTTTTCAAGTTTTGCATAACTGGGGGACCAATATGGAACAAAAAATAACTGGGGGACCTATTTGGAACAAGGAGCATAACTGGGGAACCAAAATAGGACTTTGGCCTTATTTTTATAACAAAACTATAAGAAGAGAAAACTTTCATATAAAGGAAATCCCCACAAAAGATGAGACAAAAAACATACCAAAACCATGGAGGCAGAAAGAGGAGTGCTAATTTTTTTTTGGGACAATGAGTAGTCATTCTTTAATTTATTTTTTTTAATTTAAATCTATCAAGTGCATAATGTTGATAATGTGGATGAATTGAATGATTATATGCTCCAACAACTTCATGAGAAGGAAAAAGTATACCTTAGTTACATCCTAATAATATATGTAATTCTGACATTGCTCCATTTGAAGATACTGATATATAAAACACTGAATTCTTAAATTTTATTAAGGGGTTTGATCTTCCAAATCACCATATTAAGTTGAAGATTGTAGCTGGAATAATTTTACTTCTTAATATGAACAGATCTTTGAAATTGTGTAATATGGCACTTGACTCATTGTTTCATGTCTGAGTGATCATGTCATTGAGGTAACAATTATATATAGTAAATTCATTAATGAGAATGTTCTTATTCATCATGTCAATCATACCTTCATATATTAAATGACCATTTAGATTTTAATGTAGACAATTCACATGTCACTCCCTTAATGTGTCACATCAGCTTTTTTGAACGGTTAAACTAACCGAGGGACTAACGTGCAATGGCTCCCATAATTCAGGGACCGAGTTGTACAATTTTATAAATCTACGGACCAAACTGCCAGCGAGTACAAAACTCAAGGACTTAAATGATAGTTTACTAAAAAATAAAATAAAATTAGAGTAAACTCCCAAATTGGTCCCCAGATTATGGGTCGCTGACAGATTGGTCCCTGATTTATGGAAATTGACAAATAGGTCCCCGAATTTTACTAACGTTAGTCAAATTGGTCCCAGATCAGCAGTTGGAAAACTGAAAAAAAAAAAGCCAACTGTGCGTTCCACATCAGCATTAATAATAAAAAAAATATTTCATTCAAAATTCAAATAGGTCCCTGAGTTATATTTTTATCTCATTATTCTCAATTTCCCCACTTTTTCATCATCTTCATTCATTTTAGTCCCAAATCCTCAAAATAAAATTGTAAAATGTCCCAAAACTTTTCCAAACATTCCAGTTTAGTCCTAAATCCTCAAAATAAAATTGTAAAATGTCCCAAAACTCTTCCAAACATTCCAGTTTAGTCCTTAAAAGTATTAAAAACCCTAAACCCTAAATCCTAAAATCCTAAACTCCAAACCCTAAAAACTAAACCCTAAACCCTAAAACCCTAAAATCCTAAAATTGTAAAGTGTCCCAAAATTCTTCTAAACATTTCAATTTAGTCCTTCAACTCTAAAACCTCAAACCCTAGAACCCCAAATCCCAAACCCAAAACTCTAAAACCCCAAACCCTAAACCCTAAAATCCCAAACCCCAAACCCTAAAATCCCAAACCCCAAATCCTAAAATCTTAAACCTTAAATTGTAAAACCCCAAACCCTAAAATTCCAAACCCCAAACCCTAAACCACAAACCCCAAAACCCAAAACCCTAAAATCCTAAACCCTAAATCCTAAAATCGTAAACCCTAAAACCCTAATTGTAAAGTGTCCCAAAATTCTTCCAAACATTTCAATTTAGTCCTTAAACTCTAAAACCCCAAATCTTAGAACTCCAAACCCAAACCCTAAAACCCCAAACCCCAAACCCTAAACTCTAAAACCCCAACCCCGAAAATCCAAAACCCAAAACCCTAAAACCCAAAACCCCAAACCTAGATCCTAAAATCCCAAACCCCAAATCCTAAAACCTTAAACCCTAAATTGTAAAACCCCAAACACCAAACTCTAAAATTCCAAACCCCAAATCCTAAAACCTTAAACCCTAAACTCTACAACCCCAAACCCCAAACCCTAAAATCCCATACCCTAAACTCTAAGAACTTGTCGTTTTCGATTTTCTTGCAAAGCCTCCATGAAAGTATAAAGCCAAAGCATCCAACTACACTCCAAGAATGTGATTCTTTCGTGATGGCATTGTCTTCTTTAATTTCCCGAGCCGCAGCCACCTTGCAACAATAATATCTTCAAATGGAGTAAGAATCAAACTTTGCATCAGAATAATAAAAAATATAAAGGACCTCAAAAGCCAAAGAAGAAACAAAGTCACGAAGGATATATTCCCGGTGACAACTTCAAAAGTAAAAGGGTAAATGATCATTTTAGTCTTCAAACTATGGGGTTAGTTTCATTTTGGTTCTTAAATTATTTTTTGTTCCGTTTTGATCCTCAAACTATAATATTAGTTTCATTTTAGTCCTCAAACTATTTTGTTTCATTTCGATCCTCAAACTATGGGATTAGTTTCATTTCGGTCCTTAGACAATTTTTTGATCTGTTTTGGTCCCTGAAACGTGATTTCGTCTAGTTTATACTGTTGTTTCTAATCTTAACAATTGAGATAGATAATTTCTCATCCATATGTATCATAATAAGCGAGTTGACAAAGTAAGGAAAAAAATCACCATTTTTAGTCATAAATTAGAGATAAACTTATGGTTGATTTTTTAAAAAAAAAAAAAAACTGAAAATTTTTCTTTCTCTTCTTGCCAAATCACTTATTATAAGTATGAGGACCAATATGAAACAAATATAAAAGTTTGAGAACTAAAACAGAACAAATGTGAAAGTTTGAAGACCAAAATAAAACAAATGTGAAAATTTGAGGACTAAAGAGGAACAAAAAATAGTTTGAGGATCAAAATGAAACTGACCCCATAATTTGAGGACCAAAATGACCATTTAACTAAAAAAAGGGTATATATGCAATTAGAATCCCAGAGTCAAAAACCAAGCTTTATATATATATATATATATATATATATACATCCAAAAACTAAAACGATGAAGAGGAAAGTGGAACTGTGAAATCATGAACAGAAACTCTAACAATTTCACACCTTTGCCTGGGGCTTGGCGAACTGGTGTTAGAGCCTATGATAGCCATAATAGTGGCTACAATGAGGTGCCTGTGGTGTACCATTCTACTTCTAACCATTCCACTATTGTAAATACAGAAAAAATAACATATATTTATATATATATGTATATGATGCAATGTTATAACTGCGTAATAGATGGCCAACTAAAAGATCCCCCATTCATATATATATATATATATATATATGAATATATGTCTATAGAATCAGAAAATGATATACTAATTGTTTGTTTATGTTACCAGGATGATAGGATTTCAGGCGTGCAAAATCCAGCAAGGTCGATGATGGAAAATATAACACCTTCAGGACCCAACAGCACACCCAAGTAATCTCATGACTTCAAAAACTTGCAAGTTCGTTATTAAATGAGCTTATAATTAGTGCTTGAATATTTTTCTCCTTGATTTCTTATACAAAACATAATAATAGAACATTTTGAATGGAAGCAGAAATAGGCCTTGTCAAGATCAGTGATTATCAGATAATATGCTAACATGGTTCTAAAGAAGGCAGTTAGTATGAGAAAATGAAAATTTCCATGAAATTCATATAGAACTCGTTTATATTAACATTTGACATGTTAAGAACACAGAGAATCTCTGTAAAAGGATTTTTCTAAACATATATCTTGTGTCTAACATATAAATGAATCCTTCTTATCATTTGGCTTAGCAGATATAGACTGACATAATTAGACCTAAACAAGGAGAGTGCATGATCCTTCTCTTTAGTTCACAATATTATCAATACATGGTTAGTGGCTCATTATTTGAGGTATGCTTGTTTGTATTCAATATTTGATTAACAAATTTATTTTAGAACTTACAGGAGATTTTGTGTATGAATAGCATAGTTCTATACTGAACAGAGTAATGGAAAATCATATACTGAACATAGTTCTATAGTTAATCTTTAACTTTCAACTGAGATCAATGGTGTTTGACTGGACACGAGGTTTTTGCCTCAATCGGACTGGTTCACACCCTGGGTCATCGAGTCCTAAGTTGACCTAGGCGAGCCGGTTCAAGTTTTAGATCACTAGTTTGAGCATTCTCTCATAAAAGTTCTCAATTTTCTTTTGAATTTCACTTTTAGTTACCCCAGCTCTTCATTCCTGTAATGGTAGGAAGTCAGATGAAGAAATTGAATTTTCAGCTCTTGGGGTTGAAAATCCTTTCTGATTTTACCAACTTTTGGGAAATTTGCAGTTATCCAATGCAACAACGTAGCAGACAACAATATAATGTTCTCAATGGGGACATTAGAAGGGACTATAACCCCAGGTTCAGAGAGATAGTCCAGCAATCACATCCAAGAACAGTAGAAAATCCCAGATCAGAAGCCTTGAGCAAGCTCAAGAAAGAAATATATGATCCAACTCCAAAGAATTTACCAAAGAGAGTGAGTTTGTGTTACAGAGACAGTGTCAAGAATGCTTTAAAAGAGAGAGAAAGGATACAGCAGGAAGAAAGCAAAAGATGTGCCATTTGCTTGGAAGATTTTGAACCTAAAGAGGAAGTGATGCTTACTCCATGCCAACATTTGTTTCATGAGGATTGCATAGTACCATGGATAACAAGCAAAGGTCAATGCCCAGTTTGTAGGTTTGTGATTTGTGAGAAAGTGAGGGAAAACAACACATCATCCTTCAGAGATAGTAATACCTCTGGAATTATGGCACCCAGTGATCTCCTAATTGCAGGAGAGCTTCTATCAATTTTCAGGGCCATGCAAGATGCTTTCCAATTGGGCAATGGAACTCACTAATGTCATGTTTTTTACTACAAAAGGTAGAGATTGACAATCATAAGCCTCAGCAGTTAAGTTAATCTTTGTCTAGATTCTTGGCAAATTTTGATCTTCTAAAGTAAGATTTTTGGTGCAGTCTATGCAGTTTAGAAAGAGATATAAAGGGATGGAGAGAGAAGAAATAAACCCCAAAATAATCAAATACATGATGTTCACATTTTTTCTCTCTCTAGCTTTTTCTATCTCTTTAAAAATACACCAACTGTACCAAATCTCACTTCAAAAGATCTAAATACATAGCTTAGGCTCAAATTGGGAGGGAGCCAGGAAACTCAGCTGTCAAATACATGATGTTCACATTTTTTCTCTCTCTAGCTTTTTCTATCTCTTTAAAAATACACTAACTGTACCAAATCTCACTTCAAAAGATCTAAATACATAGCTTAGGCTCAAATTGGGAGGGAGCCAGGAAACTCAGCTGTCAATAGGGTAATGGAGATTCTAGTTTGACATTCTTTGTGAATGATCTTCAATGAAACTGAGTTTTCACATACTCCCAGATTAGTTTTTGTAGATCAGTGCTAAAGAATAGCTTCCATTATTATTATTTTTTTTCTTCACTTTTAGAAAATATGAAAACCCATTTTAACATCTCTGCTCTTTCGGAACTAAAATTAACAGGGACAAACAAAAATATAATGGAGTAACACTTGCAAAATTATATGTAATATAATCGAAGAAAGAAAAAAGAATTAACGAAATTCTATGAAGATAAAATCCCTGCCAACGTCCCCACTTCCTGTAAGATGCCTCATTCTTGAATATTACATTCCACTTTGGTAAAGCAATCATCATCATCGACATCTATATCAAGAAAACCTCACGAAATGCTCTCAAGAAAGACCCCAGTTTCTTCTATTCAGGTGAAGAAGAATCAGATTCTTCAGCCAAAGATTCTAGCATGCTTATAACTTCGGTCGTATCGTCCAAATAGTACTTAGCTTTGCTAGGTTTTTGTCCAACTGTGCAAGCAAATACGGAACTATTGGCAGAAAGAATATTTCTTGAGAGTGCATTGCTGATTATTTCAAACATGTCTTCATCTGATCTGTCGTCACCAACACACAGCACAAAATCAGCTTGTTTTCCTCGCTCAGCCATGGATGAAAAGATCTTTTCTGCAACCAAGCCTTTGCTCACATCCTGCAAATCAAAGATTGAAAACAAAGTACAAAAGGGTGCAGCAGAAGTAATTTGGGTCAATTTCAATTACACAGCTAACTTCACAATGCAACTTTACAACACTAACAGTCAAATAAAAAAATTAACTATCAAGTTAATTATAAATAACTCTATCCACAGCAGTTTTAATGAAATAAGCCAGAAGAAAAAAAAATTGCAAGGCCATGTTAATTGTCTCGGACATCGTAGATATGCTAGAAACAAGGCATGTTCTCCTATCCAGAAGTTGGAAAATTCTCCAATTGTATACTTTGCTTCTTGAATCAACTAGAGTTGTAAGAACATTAATCTTCCGTTTGAGTATCCAATATCCCTTTTTTAACTCATTTAAAGTTTGAAACAACACACTGACTTCATCAAACCATCTATTTGGATTATTTAGCTAGGTCATAAAAACAATAAATATAGCCAGTTAGATATTTTATATACCCATGCATTCAAAAACAAATTATCCTATAAACCTAAAACTCCTGTGAATCACAGGGCCTAAATGTTGTATAATATAAATCTTTAAAGTTCAAAGAAAATTAACAATTATAATAATAATAATAATAATTATGATTGTAGCCTCATGGGATGGAAGTCATCAACTCAAAGAAATCATTGTATGGCAGAAGTATGTTGACTAACAGTTCAATCATAAACATCCAGAAGATGCTTATATAGCTCCACCCACCTCCCCGCCCCACCAAAGGAATAAATTAGAAATTAAAAGCCATCAATAAAGGGAAAAAGTTAGAACATCTAGGTAAACGAAAAGCTTAAAGAGCTATTTCATTTCTTTTCTCAATATCTATATAGAGAACTTTGCAAATATTAAATTAAGCCTTAAAAGTAAATACCTGTGGCTTTACTTCAACAATGAACTGACCACTCTTCACAGCAACAGGCTCATTGGCCAAAACACTCTCTAGATGATCTAGCATTTCCTTAGCTTGAGAAGATCCAAAACCAAGATCTGCATCCCGATATTGCCAGACTAAAGCACTTTCCTTTTTCTCAATGCCAGAACCATCAGTTGCTTCTGTATATAGTTTCATGACAGGTTCAGCAATATGCATCCAGCCAAAGTCAGCGCTTTTACCACAAATTTCCCATTCTTCATCCTGGGACCACCTGAAAGTATTTTCAAAATTGGCTTAACAAAGGACATGCAAGCAAGAGTGAAGAACATGGAACAGAACTAAAATAAGAAACAAGGTAAAGCACATGTTAGCAAAGTGTCAGAAAGGAAAATACGAAGGTCCAAATTCCGGGAACCTTCAAGTATATATAACCATATTACTATCTAACTGCGCATCAAAATTCTGCTTATGAGTTCATAACAGAACATAGTATTGAAAAACTTCCCATTTTCCACTTGTCTTAATTGTAGGCAAGATACAAGTCATACAACTATGACAATGGAGTTGCCTTGTATGACTATGGCATTCTGCAAACTGTCATAAACTCCAGGAAGAAGGATATCTTAGTAAATAATGTTCAATTTACACTCAATTAAGTTGCATCATACCAGATTGAACTTAAAAGGCACACTGACCCAGTTCCCGCATAATAAACAAGTCTTATTTAATTTAGTGCATTAAAAGAAAATTATTGTGATTTTGAATGATCAAACATATTCAGCCAAAAACCCAAATCTACATGATATCTTCAATAAGTAATATGAGAACAATTAATAAAAAGAAAATTCAAGAATAGATGACACTTCAGTAAAAGCCAAAGCAATCCCATTTTCATCTTTTGCATTGACAACCAATTGAGCACGTGCAAAATAGAGAGAGAGAGAGAGAGAGAGAGAGAGAGAGAGAGAGAGACCACACCTCAAGAAGTAACCATGTTCAGCTGCAATGCCAAGTGATTTGCACGGAGTAAACCAGTTACTTAAGCTATCACTCCCCCTCCCACTAACAATGAAAACTACATTATTGGGATCTCCACTGAGTGAATTCAAGATAGAGATAACCTCCGAACTTGGACTCTTATTAATTGAGTTCTGAGGCATGACAGTACCATCATAGTCCAACAAAATGGCTCTACTCTTGGCCCTCTTGTAAGCTGAAACCATAGCATCAATTGAGAGCTTTCTAAAATTAGGGTCAAGTGCCACAACTCTAAATCCAAAGCTAAGACCTATTCCCCAACATCTTTTACGCAGAAGATCTGTACAAGCCCTCTCCATATCATGCAAGAAACTGCGTGACCAATAAGCCACATCATGAGTGCTAACATACCGATAATGTTTTTCATGCCGCAATTGCTTCTCTCCATCAGCCATTGAGATGGCCTCATTCATTGCCTCTGCAGTTGCTTCAACATTCCATGGATTGACACGGATTGCTCCACTAAGTGACGGCGAACACCCTATAAATTCTGATATTACTAGCATGCTCTTCGAGCCATTGGCATTAGCACATGACTCAGAATCAGATATTTCCTGTCTACAAGCAATATATTCATATGGGGTTAGGTTCATCCCATCCCTTACAGCAGTGACAACAACACACTCAGCAATGCTATAGTAAGCAACTTTTTCAGCAATTGGAATCGCTCTATCAATAAAAACAATAGGTTCATAACCTGGCCGCCCATATACTCTGTTGATCCTGCTGCAGCTTTCCTGTATTTCAGTCCGTATGCCCTCTAAATCTATCCCATTACCCCTAGCAGGATTTACTATTTGGACCAAAACAGCTCTCCCTTGCCATTTTGGATGTTGTTTGAGCATCTGTTCCATAGCCAAAATCTTCAAGTCAATACCTTTAAAAATATCCATATCGTCGACACCAAGCAAGACAGTCTTTCCTTGAAACTGCTGTTTCAGCTCCATTGCTTTACACTCCTCATCTGCCATTCTCATGACTGATTTAATACGACCCATGTGAACCCCGACTGGCATAATCTTGATACTGATAGTCCTTCCATAATATTCCAATCCTAGGTATCCCCTCTTGGACTGATACTCCAGACCCAACATTCGACTGCAACAGGATAGGAAATGACGAGCATAGTCAAAGGTGTGGAAACCAATGATATCAGAATTAAGTAAAGCTTTAAGTATCTCTTCCCTGACAGGAAGGGTCCGATACATCTCTGAAGATGGAAAGGGGCTGTGCAGAAAAAATCCCATTTTCACCCTGTTAAAGCGTCTTCTTAAAAAAGTTGGCAGCACCATCAAATGATAATCATGAATCCAAATATAATCATCCTCTGGATTTATTATCTCAACTACCTTCTGAAAAAAAATCTTATTTGCCATCACATAGGCTTCCCACAAAGAGCGATCGAAACGATGGCTTTTATCAGTTGAAAATGGTAACATGTAATGAAACAGTGGCCATAACTGCCTTTTGCAGAAACCATCATAAAATTTGGTCAAAACATCAGCGGCAAGAAAAGTAGGGACGCATTTGAATTTATCCAACAAATACTGTGCTACATCATCCTGTTCATCTGGATCAACATCAACCCGCAATGACCCAACATAAAGAACCTCCATATCTTCAGGAAATCCATCCTTAAGCTGTAATAGTAAAGAATCCTCATTCCAACTGAAATTCCACCCCTTATTGTCCTCCTTCCGCTTTGCTTTCAAAGGAAGTTGGTTTGCTACAATGATCATCCGATCTGTAGAAATAGTTGATGGATTATCAGAAGAAACACTATGTGCCTGATCATCATCAAGCTCTGAGATCATCCCAGGGACACTCATAACCCTTGGCAGCCGCTTCCTTTCTTTAAACTCCCTACCCATTGCTGGGAAATTTCCAGAAGCCAAGTCCAAAAGATTTGTATACGATCTTGACATCATCTTTACGTTTTCCTAAAGAAATTCTGACAAAACTTGTCTGCTCTGCAAAATACAATATGAACCACAAACATAAACCCATTAGTCTTGTAGCGACAATACCACATAGTTGATAAGCCACGCAAGTATAGTAAACATCACAACAGGAGAGCGAAATTGACTTGGTATTAATCAAGCACACTATTTTGCTTTATGTCTTTTTCCTCTATAGGGCAAGGGCAACGGGGCAAAGAAACCACAAAATAATTGGTCTTTTACCCAAATGCTGGGACATATATGGCAAAAAATAGTCTAAGCCTCACAGTCAGCGAAAGCCCTAAATCCCCCTTCACCCCTAAAGGCAGAGGAACCAACCACGACAGAGAGCATTAAAACATCAAAACTCGAGTGATTCTCATCACAAAAAGATCAATGGCGATTTTGTAACCATTACAGGACACGACGAGAAAACAGAAAAAGAAAAAAAGAATATACTCTCTTTCATTTGAACCAACACCACGCTCACACTAACGAACAACCCTAATATCAGAGGAGCAAAAGAATTGAGCCAATCAATCTTAAAACCCTGTAATGCGGAAAAGAAATCGGTATCAATCAAGAAAGAACAATAATCTTGGCAATTGAAACTGACCTTGACGATTGATTCAAGGAGAATGAATCCTTATTGGCAGAAGAAGTAGTAGATTGAAGCCGGAATTATGGAATACTACAGATTACTAAGAACATGAAAATTTCTAGGGTTTCCTTATTTACAAGATCTCCCTCCTCCTTCCTCTTCCTTCTTCTCCTGGCTCAAAATACAACTATTATGTGAAATGTGAAATAGGAAAGCGCTTGTTAATACTATTTTTTGGCCAATCGCTTGTTAATACTTAATAGTAATATTATTCAGGCAATTATAATAAAAATTCCACAGATTAATATTAATATTAATAATTAATAATATTAGAGTAATAATATCAGGCCAAAGAGTAATAATAATGAGGCCAAAGTATAATTTTGGTCCCATAACTTTTCCTAAAGTCTCAATTTACTCTCATAACATTTTTTTATTGTACTTTTAGTCTCATTTCTTTTGCTTATGTTGCATATTGGTCGCATATTTCTGGTTCATTCTCATATCTTTTGGTCAGATGCAAAATTGATCTCATATCTTTGAGTCAGAGCATAATTGGTCTCATATTGTTAGATTAAGTGAGACATTGGTGGTGAAACTTTTTTGCAAAAATATATGACCATTTCTGCAACTTGACCAAAAGATACAATATCAAAAGTGATACGGGACTAAATCTGTAACTTTTTGTAAATATATGGGATTAAAATTGCAAAAAAAAAACAGTGATGGAACCAAACTGAGACCTGGACAAACGTTACGGGACTAAAAGTATATTTTGACGTAGCAATAATAATAATAATAATTAATGGCACAATTTAATCGTGGACCTTATCCCCAGTTTCGTAATCGTACAGTACAAACTTTTACAGTAACAGTCGTAATTTACGCGAGGCGTGACGAACCAATGGGAGCACATGTAGAGTGGCAGTTTTGTAATAGAGCAAAGTGTAAAGGAGTGTAAGGGAGAGAGTGGGTGAGATTATCAGTGCCCTTTATAAGAAAATGGATAAGGTTGGAGAAAGCCGACCTAACTGCCAGCTGGCACCACCCGAGAGGGATTGACCACGCGCTCTGACACGTACGAAAATTGGTGCGTTGTATTGGACCCTCCATGAAGGATTTCTTTCCAACACGGTAAGGGTCCGTACGATGTGGATCAATTTTTTCTGTGGAAAATGGAGATGGATAGAGGTGTTCGGTGATTTCTACGGTTTGAAAGGATTTTTTAAATTGAATTAATGATTAAATTTTATTTATTAAATTAAACCAAACTAAATCAATAAAAAGCGGTTTGGGCAGTTCGATTTGAGCAGTTTAAAGATAATTTGTTGTTAATTTTGTCACTAATATACTAATAAATAAAATATATCGTTATTCTCGTAACTTACTAAAACACTAATAAGAAAATAAATATTATCACTATAGTATAGAAGATTTTTTATAAATAATTAATTGAAATTAAAATTTACTAATATATATTTCTTCCTCTAACTTAATATCACAATAAGTTCTTCAAATATGGTATGTTTTATGTTGTATAAACTAACTCAATTTTATATAATATATACAGTAAGATGTATAATCACTCATGGTGCATTATAATATGTTATATAATATTATAATGTAATAATATTCTCATTATGTTATAAACAACAAAATCAGTTTCTACTTTTTTAGCAAAAAATCATTAGTATATAACAACTTTTAACTTACAAATATATATATATATACCAGAGGTTTTGCGTGCCCGTATGTATGTAAAATATAAAATTATTTAAAAATAATTTGTTAAGAGAGAATATCACAGGGTACCAAAGTGTCACTTTTTAAATCACCGAGTACTAAAGTGAAATATGATTAAACCATAGAGTACCAAAGTGTAATTTACCCTTTTTTTATGGAGTGTAAAATATTAATGAAAATCAAAATTAACTTGTTTGGGGTGAGAGAACGTGGGCTAGAGGAAAGTTGGTGACTTTTTTTTTCTTTTTTCTTTTTTAATTCAGTAATTTTGACCAACCACAAAGGGGTGGAGCCATATAATATAGTATAGATATAGATATATATATATAGGTCGAAGTCGTATTTTGGTCCCTCAGTTATGCTCAATGTTCCAAATCAGTCCCTCAGTTATTTTTCGTTCCATATTGGTCCTTCAGTTATGCTCAGTGTTCCAAATTAGTCCCTCAGTTATTTTTTGTTCCATATTAGTCCTTAAGTTATGCTTAGCGTTCCAAATTGGTCCCTCAGTTTTCCAAAATTTGACACAGTTGGTCCCTCAAACGTTTTTCATCCATTTTTTCGTTAATAAAAAAAGATAAAATTGATTTTTAACTCTTAGAAGTTTAAATTTTTTGCATTAAGGACCTTTCTCTCTATAATAGAACCAAAATGTAAGAACGAAGAAATAACTAGGGGATTTTAGTTAATTTCACACAAAAAAAAAAATTTTTTTTCTCTCTCTCTCTCTCTCTCTCTCTCGTCTCTCTCNCTCTCTCTCTCTCTCTCTCTCTCTCTCTCTCTCTCTCTCTCTCTCTCTCTCTCTCTCTCTCTCTCTCTCTCTCTCTCTCTCTCTCGTCTCTCTCTCTCTCTCCCTCTTTCTCTCTCGTCTCTCTCTCCCTCTCTCTCTTCCTTTGTTGTGAAGGTTATACTCATACATGACGCTCACTTCGTCATTCATCTTCAACCTCGCGACTTGGCCGGCGGCGGCATATATGATATCCTAGGCATCGTTCTTAGCGGAAAATGGCGTCATCGGCTATGACGAAACTTGAGAAGGTCCATTGGGGCTTTCGTCGTAGAGCCCGCACTTCGGCATGACCAATTCTCGATTCTGAAGTACGGGCTCTACGACGGAAGCCCCAATGGACCTTCCCAAGTTTCGTCACAGCCGTCGACGCCATTTTCCGCTAAGAACGACGCCTGGGATGTCATATACGCCACCGCCAGCAAAGTCACGAGGTTGAAGATGAATGACGAAGTGAGCGGCATGTATAAGTATGACCTTCACAACAAAGGAAGAGAGAGAGAGGGAGAGAGAAACGAGAGGGAGAGAGAGAGAGAGAGAGAGAGAGAGAGAGAGAGAGGGCGAGAGAGAGAAAAAAAAATTGTGTGAAATAAACTAAAATCCCTCAGTTATTTCTTCTTTCTTACATTTTGGTTCTATTATAGAGAAAAAAAGGTCCTTAATGCAAAAAATCAAAACTTTTAGTAGTTAAAAATCAATTTTGTCTTTTTTTTTAACGGAAAAATGGATGGAAATTGTTTGAGGGACTAACTGTGTCAAATTTTGGAAAACTGAGGGACTAATATGGAATGAAAAATAACTGAGGAACCAATTTGGAACACCAAGCATAACTAAAGGACCAATATGAAACGAAAAATAACTGAGGGACCAATTTGGAACATTGAGCATAATTGGGGGACCAAAATAGGACTTTGGCCTATATATATATATTTATATGAAGGTGCAAATATTTCCAAACTTGTAAATATATTCTCAATGTTGAATATTGTATGTATGAGTAATAGAGTATGAGTTACCCAATGAGAATATGAGGTATGTGTATATATATATAAGTAAATAAGAGTTTTAGCGATTTGGCGGTTTGGTTCGGTTTGTGCAACGTCCAAACCAAACCAAACCGTTCATCTATCGGTTTGGTTCGGTTTCACCTTCGGTTCGGTTTGGTTTGGTTCGGTCAATCGGTTTGGTTCGGTTTTGAACACCCCTAAATGGAATGGACATGTGAATTTATTTAAATGACTCCTAAAGTATTGTTCAGTATGTTTTAGCTATAACTTGAGTTGCTTCGTGGTACCTTTCAATCAATGTAGGAATGGTTTAGGATTAAAATTTTTTTGGTCAAAGTGTAAATTTGGTCTCATGTCTTTTGCTTAGTTTTCAATTTGGTCTCATATCTTTTTTTGTAACACTGTTGGTCTCGATCTTTGGGTCAGTTCTCAATTTGGTCACATATATTTTGGTAATGTACACATAATACCCTGAATTTTACCCTGAACTTTAAGTAATGTACATAATACCCTGAATTTTAAGTAATGTACACATAATACCTTGCATTTTAAAATTGTACGAAGATGACTCATGAGTTTTTATTTGGGACAATTAACACATTTACCTTAGATTATAATTTATTTGATCTTAAGAGCCACAAAAAATAATATCATAATAATTTGGTAAAAGGGTCATTTTGGTCCTAAATGTATGCTCTAATGTTGATTTTGGTCCATAATGTTTCAAAATGTTCAAACTGGTCCTAAATATTGACAAAATGTTTCATTTTGGTCCTAAACTATTAATAAATATGGCTTGTTTGAAGTTCAAACTTGACGAGTTTAGAGTTACGTATTGTTCTTGATAAACTAGAAAATGGACAAGCTTACCTAGTTCAACAAATGAGGACTGCAAGCAATTTGATCGTCTAAGTACCTACAAGAACTTCACAAGGGGGCCCTGCGAAGAATACTCCGACGCTCAAGTTAGTGTATGAGAGATGTGAGAGCAAGAGAATTCTGAAAGGTAAGAAGTAGCTAACCTTTGTCTGCTGGGTTGAGCTCTATTTATAGAGCAGGGGGAGAGTGGCGGCTAGCGCGCGGGGCGCACCACGTAGTCAGGTACGATCTCCACCAGCGGGAGTGGTGGAGACCAAGATTTGCGGGACAAGGCAATCGTGGGTGATTGCGTGTTGCGTTACTGGGCGGGCGCCAGGTGATTGGAGAGCATGGGTATGACTAAGTCTGTGACCCACGATCTCCACCAACGAGGATTGCGGAACAAGGCAGTCGTGGGTGACTACGTGTTGATCTGGAGGCGGGCGCCATGACCCTGGATGGATCACGACCGCCCCTAAGTGTGCAGAGGGTACTCGATTGGCTCAAGTGCGCCTTGCCAGGTTTGGAGGGGAGAAGGGGCCCGGTTTGAGGGCCATTTAGGCGTACGCCCAAATAGTGATGTATCACAAGTCCCTACTTAAAGAAGCCTACGAGCGCGTTCGTCGTACGGGGTGATATGCTTGAACCGCGTGTGACGGGCTCAATGCTTTGGTCATGCATTCTTTTCAAGTGAACGCCCAAAATGTACAAGAGTACTTGTCCCTCGCGCGGAGGAAACACAGGAAAGGCGGGCGCACCGCGGGAATACGGAAAGTCAATGTGGCCATGGCGGGCGGCCATGTGGTAGGTAGCGCTATCTTTTCACAGGCGTGTCGCTACCCGGGGGGCCAAAAATTTGAAAAAGTAGAAAACACCTCGTTTTCTGCACAAGGAGGGTATTTAAGGCCAAAGTGAAACGGTTCCCACACTTTGCGTTGCCCATTCAAGAACCCAAGAGAGAGAAAAGAGGAAACCGTCGAGTTAAGTCGGCGGAGTTGTGTAACCGCCACGAGATTTAAAGCACAGTGATCGTGAGCGAGAATCGGTTCGAGTTCGACGGTTCTTGGTAAGTTCTTTTACTCTCCCGTGATGGGTTTCTATGGGATGTTCGTGGGTTTGGGTAAGAATCGCCGCGAATGTGTCGCTGCGTTGTACTTGTCGTGATATGGTGAGTCGAAACAGGTTGGGGATTTGAAAGAGAAAACTTGTTTCTGGGCTTGGAATCGCAAATGCATGTCTCGTTTGCATGAGTGTTCTTGGGGATTCTGGGTTTGTTCGCGTCGTGCGAGTGGGGGTTTGTGGGTTCTGGGTTTGTACGCGTCGTGCGAGTGGGGTTTTTGGGTTCTGGGTTTGTGTTCATCAAGTTCATGTTCTCTGGGTTTTCTGGGCTTGTGTTCGCCGTGGTCATGGGTGTGTATGGGTTGAACTCGAAGAGTTCAGGGTTTGATGAGCGGGTGGGCCATCGGGGCCAGTCACCTCATCTGGAAGAATGATTAGACCGGGCGGTCGGGTTGTCGGGGTATGTTTTTGGGTGTGGCGAGCTATGTTTGGCCATGTACTGACACTTGCGTTTTTTGCAAGTTGTGGAGTGAGCGGCAATCGGTTATTAGGGCGAGCGCCGCAAAACGTTTCAACGTTCAAATTCTAACACTCATGCGTACCATGGCTTTAGGTACATCCTAATCCCTTGTGCTTTGAATTTTCCTTGCTAGCGTTAGAGACCATGGTGGTCCTTAGGGAGTTAGAAGAAGGCGAAAAACTGAGTAGCGTTAGTAGTTTGACCACACAGGGGAGTAGCTTAGTGGATATAGAGGTGGTGCGCCGCTCGTTAGACGAAGCTGTACAGAGGCCGACCGAGTTGCTAGCCAGGCAAGCGCGTGGTGTGAGAGGCACACGGACGCAAGCTGAGGAAGCGATGAGCGTATATAAGGGTTGCTGGGACATAGTGGTTTATAAACCTGTAATTATGTCGGAGACGACCGAGGAGGAGTTGGTGTTGGAGATATCGGGCGGCCCAGGGGAAGAGCCGGCCGGAGTGTTGGATGAGCCGACCGGTAACCTGTCCGGCTCGGCGGCCGAAGGGGAGAGATTGATCCTGGCTCGAGAGCCAGTGTTGTGGGATGCCTGCGAGGGGTGGGGAAACCCTGAGATTAGGGCGACTAAGGGACCGCCCGCGGAGCGATCAAGATTTGACGACGACGCTGAGCTGGAGTCAGCTCAGAACACATACTTTGGGCCGAGTTCTGGCAGGGAGGCGAGCGGTATTGTTGTGGGCATCTGGGACGGCGACAACTCGCTCGGGTGGACCCACCGACGGGGGTTTCTCGTCAATGAGGTCATGTTACGAGATTGTAGCCTTGATGGTCCTTTCACCGACTTTGAGGTCGATGTGCTGAATCACCTCAACTGCAGCCCGGCGCAGCTGATGGCAAACGGCTGGCGGAGTCATAGGTATCTGCAGTATGCGGCGTGGGCAGTGGGCGTAGAGCTCACTATAAAGTTATTTTTATATTGGTTTTCTATGAAGCTCGGGGACGCCGGGCATGTGAAAATACAAAGGAAAGGTGGCAGTTTGCCCGGGTTTCCAGCGGGCGTCAGCAACTGGAAAAACTAGAAAGATAGGTACTTTCCCATCGTCAGATTGGGTTGAGGCTCCCATGGTGGGCGAGGGAAGAAGACGACGTCCTAAGTTTCCTGTGGGGTGGTCGGATGCTAAGACAGGGGTGAGCCCAATCAAGTGGGAGCATCTCAGTGATGAGGAACGCTGGGCGGACAGGTGCCTTTGCTTGTTTTATCGGCATTACGAGCAAACATGTAATATATTGTTTTATCCCTTTAACTGATAGCAGATTGTAGGTTCTTGAGTGTATTATAACCATTGTGTCTTGTTTTGCAGCTTGACTAGGGCGAAGAGGAGGTCGGCCGAACAAGCTGCGGCAGCCCGAGCTGAGCTGGCGGTGGGCTAGAGTCGGTGGCACAGGCTTCTGCACCAGCTCGGGTGCATGCTACATCTGCGCCGTCACTGGCGCCCGGAGCTGGGCAGAGGGTTTCAGGGCCTTCGTCGTCCCGCGCGCCAAACACAGTCTGGTGCCGCGGCAGCGGGGCGGCAGGGCGGGCAAGCGTCAGCGAGTCCGACCAAGAGGAGGACGGGCCCGCCAATTCTGGCGCTTGGTGGGATGAGGAGGGCTCACACTCTCCTGTACGCCTGTCATGATGCCTTAGACCTGAGGTCTTGACTATTCCGGCGTTGTAGTTGTCAAACTTTGGCCTATTCTAACGTTGCCCGTAGCAGGGTAGCCATAAGGGCTAGGTACGGGTTTGATTGATTGCAGTGCTGAGGAATGTGGTTGACCAAGATGGGATTTTGTCCCTCATAGATATGAGAGATATCTAACTGGCGCCCTCGATGAGTCTGTCCAAGGAAAGAGTGGCCACTCAGGAAAATGGGACTAACTCAGGAAATCTAGAAAGTTGAGGTTTGGATTAAGGATGACTTTCCCATGCCTTATCCAAAACCAAGATATCGTGTGACAATAGGGTCTATGACAAGGTGGTACTAAGGTTAAATCGGTCTTTTGATAAAACGATAACTCACGTGTTTTGGGTAGTCGTGATGGCTTGCTAGAGTCCGCTTTCGACTTGTGAGTCATAGGGATGGCTTGCTGCCAACTTCACGTGGGGCCTGCTGGGTCACACATGAGCAGGATCTGGACACCGCTTAAAGGGACACGAATTAGGGTTAATAAGTGAGTCACTCCGGTGACACAATTTAAGACATAGCTAAATGTCTAGACATAAAGTCTTGTCTTAAATAAAATCTACGGTTGAGATATTTAAATTTGTGATACAAGTTTAAATATATTAATTGTTAAATAGTTAATTGGATTAATCTATTTACAATAATAATATTAGGGAATAATAAATTAGATAAGGTTCCTAAAAGTTAGGAGATTATTGATTAATTAAATTCACTAATATTAGGATAAAATGGATAGAGGGTGGCGCCTCTTTGGGACTGATTTTAATTAATGGAAATGTTTTATTAATTAAAGTCATGAATTTGAATTCAAGCTTGGATCTAGATTTCAAATTTGAAATTTGAATTAAAGATATTAGGGTAATATTTTAATTCAAAATCTTTGGAAGATAATAAGTTGGTTATGACTTCCTAAGAGTTAGGAATGTTTTTTATTTATAAAATTCCAAAGAAAATTAGGGGAGGTTGGCGCATTCTTATGTGGGACCAAGGTGGAAGATTTGATCTTCCAATTTGATTCTCAAAGATTGCATTTGGATTCAATTAAGATATTAAGGTAATATTTTAATTAAGAATTCAAGTCCTAAAATTATAATATTATTGTAATCTTATAATTTTATAATTTGATAATCCTATTATTTAGGGATTCCCTAATTATAATTATCAAAAATTCCCCAAACTATATAATTAAAGAGGCAAGTCGACTTGCCTAACCTAATTCACATTAGTGAAAATTTTGCTTTCTTCTTTTGTGAGACAAGAGAGAGAATTCGCCTAGCTCAAATCCTAGAGAGAGAAACTCGAGTTTCTCCAAGAGTGTGAGAGAAATCGAGTTGTCCTATAGCTAGGGTTTTGAGAGAAAAAAAAAACAAGAAGTTGTTCTTGTTTATTGCGCCACCATCCTTTTAAGATTCAACAATTGTTCTTGAATTTTAAGAGTCGTAGATCGAGTTCCCGAGTTCTTTTAGAGAAAAGAAAAGAAGGCTAGTACCTTGGTGCCACTAAACTGCTCGTGTGGATTACTGGCAGAGGAAGGACGCTTCAAGTGGACTTCTCAGAAACGCACCGTTCAACTGGACCGATTGATACTCTTGAGGTATACCACTATCTTTACCGGTTTAAGTTCATCTAGCGGATCCTGTAGGAAATCATTGAGTGGCGTTTTTATTGTTTTTGGCGTTTTAATTTTAATTTTTAATTCTCGCTTCCGCTGCGCCGCCTTGATGATTTCCCAACAGTGGTATCAAAGCCACGCTAGTTTTTGAATTTAATACTGGTTTTGGTGAATAATACATGTGATGTATGATGTGTGTTTACCGCTTTCAATCATATGTTTTGGTTTTACGAAAATCCACTGAAAAGTTTTATTTAAAAACTCAATCTATGGAAAAGGTGCAAATTTTATATATATGATACATATAAAATCAATTAGATTGATTTAAAATATTTTCTTGAAATTTTAAGGCCAAAGTCGAAATCCCTATATAATTATAGTTAAAAATGTTTTAATTATAATATCGTGGGGTGGCTAGAAATTTATTAAAATTATGAATTTTAAAAAATTTTTGGGGCAATAATTTAAATTCTAGAATGAGATTCTTGAATTTTATAATTATTGGTATAAGGCCTAATTTTCAAGAAAGGCATGTTAAAATTGCACAAACCCTAATTGAACACATTTTAAAAATTGTTTTTGGTATGTGTTGATGTATGCCGTGTTTGACATGAATATATGAATTGTTCATATGTGTTGTGTGGTGTTGGATATGGCCTGCGTGTCGTCTCCCTATACCCTTGATGTAATTTTACATTTTTGTTATACCTCAATGTAACTGAGGTTTTTCACAATGTAATTTTATTTTTCTTTTTAGAAAATTCTCTCATTGGCTTGAGAGGATTATAGGGTAGATGGGCCATATCTAAACACGGTATGTTTTATGCATTTAGTTTTGTATGAGATGCAATGCGCTAGATGTATGCCTAGGGGTGCGAGTTTTAACATGCTATATTTAACTTTACACTACAACGTATATGATACGAGTGTAGGATCTTGTATGAGATACAAAATCCGTGCATGCGTTTATATGTATGAGATACATGGGGAAATAAACACATGACACAACTCGTTTAATTTTAAAATTGTTTTAGAATTAAACTAAAATGGAACCTTTTAAAAATCAAACCCTTTTAAAAATCTTAAGTTTTAATGCCGTCAATAAAACACCCTGTCGAAATCTTGTTCATCGTAGAGCGTCGAAAGCCCTCCGCTACACGTTTCTACCTTGACCTTGAGGAGACACGGGTGAATGGGAGATTCAACACAATGCCTTCTTGAAATCATGGTTTATTGAATACGTCGAAAGCCCTCCGCTACACGTGTTCAGTGGGCCTTGATGATATGGGGTCGGGCTTCGGCCTCGTTGCTTTGAGCCTAGCCATTCACAAGTTTTATTGTGTGACTTAATGGGGTTATCAAATCGGATTTGGACCTCAAGGCATTAGATGGGATAAACATGCCATAATAAGTATCATATGATGATACAGTCCCATAAAGATCTAAGAGTCACATGAGATGTGATTGGTAAGGAGTTACCTACCTAAATAACCTGAGGAAGCACGCACGCCCTCCGCAACTGTAACCTTTGGTGAAATATGGGTCTTAGCCACTAATAATAAATTTTACTGGGTTTTATAAAATGGTGGATATATATATTTTTCCTACTGATCAAACTTTCATATCTTAATTGTAGAATCAAATGGCAACTACTAGTTCAACACTGTCACTGCGATCAATCCTTGAGAAGGATAAGTTGACCGGGACTAACTTTCTTGACTGGCTTCGAAATGTGAGAATTGTTCTCACCCAAGAAAGGAAGCTCTACGTCCTGGAAAATCCCATTCCCGCATAGCCTGCTGCCAACGCTCCAAGAGCACAGAGAGATGCTTATGAGAAGCATCAAAGTGACTCTGTGGACGTTGCTTGCCTGATGTTGGCTACCATGGTTCCCGAGATCCAAAAGAACTTGGAGAACATGAGGGCCTACGAGATGGTTACACGTCTCAAGGAAATATTCAAACAAAAGGCTCGGCAAGAAAGGTTTGAGACCACGAAGGGGAAGGGGAAGGGAAAAGGAAAGAGGAAGGGAAAGGACGTGGTTGGTGAGACCAAGCCAGCGGCCAAGCCCAACCCACCGCCTGCCAAGAAGGCAAAGCCCACAAAGGATACAATTTGCTTTTCCCGCCAAAAGCCAGGACACTGGAGGAGGAATTGCAAACTGTATATGGAAGATCTAAAGAAGCAGAAGAAAGGCGTTGAGGCCTCTGCTTCAGGCATTTATGTTATAGGTGTTCATTTTTCTACAACCACTTGGGTATTGGATACTGCATGTGGTTCTCACATTTGTACAAATGTGCACGGTCTTAGAGACAGTAGAAAGCTGGACAGGGGCGAGGTGGACCTACGAGTGGGCAATGGAGCAAGGGTTGCTGCTGTTGCTGTAGGAACATACGAGCTTGTACTGCCCTCTGGGCTGATATTTGTTTTGAACAATTGTTATTATGTACCGTCACTAAGTTCTAACATTATTTCACTATCTTATTTGGATAAGCAAGGATTTACTTGTGTGAATGGTAATGGTAGATGTTCAATTTACAAGGATGATGTGTTATTTTCTTATGGTGATCTGCAAGATAATCACTACATCTTAAAATTGGAACAACAACGTAATAATGATATCTATAACATTGATACGAAAAGGATTATGGTTAGCGAACCTAATCCTACATACCTTTGGCATTGTCGTTTAGGCCATATAAACGAGAAACGCCTAGAGAAGCTCCATAAAGATGGACTTCTAAGCTCATTTGATTTTGAATCATATGATGCTTGTGAATCTTGTTTGCTTGGAAAAATGACAAAGGTGCCTTTCACTGGTCACAGTGAGAGGGCATCAGACTTATTGGGGATCATACATAGCGATGTATGTGGACCCATGAGTACTCATACTAGAGGAGTTTACTCTTATTTCATTACGTTCACTGACGACTTCAGTAGGTATGGCTATGTCTACCTAATGAAGGACAAGTCAGAGTCTTTTGAAATGTTCAAGAGATTTCAAAATGAAGTAGAGAACCAACTTGACAAGAAATTCAAAGTCCTTCGATCTGATCGAGGAGGCGAGTATTTGAGTCAAGAATTTATTGATCATCTTAGAAGTTGTGGAATAGTCTCACAGCTTACTCCTCATGGAACCCCACAGTGGAATGGTGTTTCTAAGAGGAGGAATCGAACTCTATTGGATATGGTTCGATCTATGATGAGTCAAACCGATCTTCCGCCATCCTTTTGGGGATATGCTCTAGAAACTTCCGCGTTCATACTTAACTGAGTTCCGTCTAAGGCAGTTGAGAAGACACCATATGAGATATGGAAGGGGAAGAGTCCCAATTTGTCTAACCTCAAAGTTTGGGGATGTGAAGTTTATGTTAAGCAACAGCCTAACGATAAACTGTCTCCCAAATCCCTCAAGTGTCTATTTGTAGGATACCCTAAGGAAACTAGGGGGTATTATGTCTACAGCCCATCTGACAACAAAGTGTTTGTAGTCAGACATGGATCCTTTTTGGAAAGGGATTTTGTTTCCAATAGAAATAGTGGGAGTAAGATAGAGCTTGAAGAAGTTCAAGTTCGACAAGGCACTTCAGAGGCGCAGACGGAAACTGGAGAAGAGCCACAAGATGTTGTGGAAGCTCCTCCAGTGACACAAGAACCACGAAGGTCTGATAGGACACATTTTCATCCTGAGAGATATGGATTTCTGGTGACTGAAAACAAGGATGTGTTGCTCATGGAGCGTGGTGAGCCTACCACCTATCAAGAGGCCATCGCGGACCCCAACTCTGAGAAATGGGTTGAAGCCATGAAGGATGAAATGCAATCTATGTACGACAATGAGGTATGGACCTTAGTCGCTCCACCCGAAGGGGTAAAACCGTAGGGTGCAAGTGGGTTTTCAAAGAGAAAACAGACATGGATGGCAATGCCAACGTCTTCAAGGCAAGGCTAGTTGCAAAGGGGTTTACTCAACGTCATGGTATTGACTATGACGAAACGTTTTCCCCAGTTGCGATGGCCAAGTCCATTAGGATCCTTCTTGCCATAACCGCATATTATGACTATGAGATATGGCAAATGGATGTCAAAACAGCGTTCCTTAATGGAAGGCTGCCCGAGGATGTGTACATGACACAACCCGAGGGGTTTGTTTGTCCAGAGGCACCAGACAAGGTATGCAAGCTTCAGAGATCCATTTATGGATTGAAGCAAGCATCCCGGAGTTGGAATCATCGTTTTGATGAAGTAGTCAAAGAGTTTGGCTTCTTACAAAACCTTGATGAACCTTGTGTTTACAAGAAGGTTAGTGGGAGCACAATTTTGTTCTTGGTGCTATATGTCGATGACATATTGCTCATTGGAAATGATATTCCAACCCTAGAGATTGTAAAATCTTGGTTGGGAAAATCTTTCTCAATGAAGGACTTAGGAGAAGCTGCCTATATTATAGGCATCAAGATCTATAGAGATAGGTCTCGAAGGCTTCTTGGATTGAGTCAGAGTACATAGTTGGATAAGGTACTGAAGAGGTTCAGTATGCAAGATTCCAAGAAGGGATTCGTACCAATGAATCATGGATTGACCCTGAGCAAGAAACAGTGTCCCAAGACACTTGTTGAGCGAGGGCACATGAGTGCCATTCCTTATGCTTCAGCAATAGGATCCATCATGTATGTCATGCTGTGTACTCGACCCGATGTGTCTTTTGCCCTGAGCATGACGAGCCGGTTCCAACAAGACCCTGGTGAGGATCATTGGACCGCTGTCAAAAACATCCTTAAGTACTTGAGAAGAACTAAGGATGAATTCTTAGTATACGGTGGAACTGATGAGGAGCTATGTGTAAAGGGTTACACAGAAGCCAGTTTCCAAACCAACCAAGATGATTTCAAATCGCAGTCTGGATACGTGTTTCTCGTGAACGGTGGCATCGTGAGCTGGAAGAGTTCCAAGCAGAGCACGATTGCTGATTCTACAACCGAGTCCGAGTATATTGCAGCATCAGATGCAGCAAAGGAGGCTGTGTGGATTAGGAAGTTCGTTGCCGAGCTTGGTGTGGTTCCGACCATCTCTGATCCCATAACCTTGTTTTGTGACAATAGCGGGTCTATTGCACAAGCCAAGGAGCCACGGTCCCAACAGAGGACCAAACATGTACGCAGGCGTTTTCACCTTGTCAAAGAGATGATTGACAGAGGTGTTGTAAAGATATGCAAAGTAGCAGGCGAGGATAACGTTGTCGATCCTCTTACGAAGCCTCTTGCGCGGGTCATACATGAACGGCATGTATCGTCGTTGGGGATTAGACGCATTGATCAGTGTACCTAGTGTAGGAACAGCTACATTGCTGATTGTACCTAGTGCAAGTGGGAGTCTGTTGGAGATTGTGCCCTAGGGCCAATCATTTTATGTATATGTTTTGAACATATTGATTAATTTATGGAGATAAATTATGTTGTTATCATATTATTAGCATGTTTACTATGATAGCGTCCTTGATTAATTATGAGATAATTAATCTAAATCCGTCCCTGGTCGATTATTCTCGTGGGAGTGAGAATGAACTAAGACCAGCATGACCTCGGTGTATGGAGATACATGCACTAGATGCTTTACGAGAGTCATGGTGCAATTATGTAAGGGGTTACAAGTTGTTGGACTGACCCGGAGAGCCCTGCATGGGTTTAGTCATTAGCTAGTCTCTCCTGTACGCCTGTCACGATGCCTTAGACCTGAGGTCTTGACTATTCCGGCGTTGTAGTTGTCAGACTTTGGCCTAGTCTAACGTTGCCCGTAGCAGGTTAGCCATAAGGGGTAGGTACGGGTTTGGTTGATTGTAGTGTTGAGGAATGTGGTTGACCAAGATGAGATTTTTTCCCTCATAGATATGAGAGATATCTAACTGGCGCCCTCGATGAGTCTGTCCAAGGAAAGAGTGGCCACTCAGGAAAATGGGACTAACTCAGGAAATCGAGAAAGTTGAGGTTTGGATTAAGGATGACATTCCCGTGCCTTATCCAGAACCAAGATATCGTGTGACAATAGGGTCTATGACAAGGTGGTACTAAGGTTAAATCGGTCTTTTGATAAAACGATAACTCACGTGTTTTGGGTAGTTGTGATTGCTTGCTAGAGTCCGCTCTCGACTTGTGAGTCATAGGGATGGCTTGCTGCCAACTTCACGTGAGGCCTGCTGGGTCATACATGAGCAGGATCTGGACACCGCTTAAAGGGACACGAATTAGGGTTAATTCGTGAGTCACTCCGGTGACACAATTTAAGACATAGCTAAATGTCTGGGACATAAAGTCTTGTCTTAAATAATATCTACGGTTGAGATATTTAAATTTGTGGGACAAGTTTAAATATATTAATTGTTAAATAGTTAATTGGATTAATCTATTTACAATTATAATATTAGGGAATAATAAATTAGATAAGGTTCCTAAAAATTAGGAGATTATTGATTTATTAAATTCACTAATATTGGGATAAATTGGATAGAGGGTGGCACCTCTTTAGACTTGATTTTAATTAATAGAAATGTTTTATTAATTAAAGTCATGACTTAGATTTGAATTTGAATTCAAGATTTGATCTAGATTTCAATATTCAAAAGATTTGAATTAAAGATATTAGAGTAATATTTTAATTGAAAATCTTTGGAAGATAATAAGTTGGTTATGACTTCCTAAGAGTTAGGAATGTTTTTAATTTATAAAATTCCAAAGAAAATTAGTGGAGGTTGGCGCATTCTTATGTGGGACCAAGGAGGAAGATTTGATCTTCCAATTTGATTCTCAAAGATTGCATTTGGATTCAATTAAGATATTAAGGTTATATTTTAATTAAGAATTCAAGTCATAAAATTATAATATTATTGTAATCTTATAATTTTATAATTTGATAATCCTATAATTTAGGGATTCCCTAATTATAATTATCAAAAATTTCCCAAACTATATAATTAAAGAGGCAAGTCGACCTGCCTAACCTAATTCACATTAGTGAAAATTTTGCTTTCTTCTTTTGTGAGACAAGAGAGAGAATTCGACTAGCTCAGATCCTAGAGAGAGAAACTCGAGTTTCTCCAAGAGTGTGAGAGAAATCGAGTTGTTCTATAGCAAGGGTTTTGAGAGAAAAAAAAACAAGAAGGTGTTCTTGTTTATTGCGCCACCATCCTTTTAAGATTCAAGAATGTTCTTGAATTTTAAGAGTCGTAGATCGAGTTCCCGAGTTCTTTTGGAGAAAAGAACAGAAGGCTAGCACCTTGGTGCCACTAAACTGCTCGTGTGGATTACTGGCGGAGGAAGGACGCTTCAAGTGGACTTCTTAGAAATGCACTGTTCAACCGGACCGTTTGAAACTCTTGAGGTATACCACTATCTTTACCGGTTTAAGTTCATCTAGCGGATCTTGTAGGAAATCATTGAGTGGCGTTTTTATTGTTTTCGGCGTTCATCTAGCCGAGGGTGCCGAGGAGAAGAAGGCACTGGAAGCTGCTAGGGACAAGGGCTTGGAGGACACCCAAGCTCAGAGGCGCTTGTGAAGAAGCTTGAAGAGGAGAAGAAGAGGGAGAGAGAGAGAGAAGGAAAAAGGCAGAACAAGAGGCGGCCGAGGCCTTGCGGGAGGCAGCGGCGCAGCGGGGTGATGTGGCGGCCGTCAAAGAGGAGCTTGAGGCATATCAAGCAGGGGAGGCCCAAAGAATATATCGGGCATGTCGAGACGAGCGGTCACCTTGGTACTGGTAATATGTGAATCTGTCCGCTCGTGGCTTCGAGAACCCCGGGCTGAACCCCGGGCTAAATGTGGCGGGCATCGACTACACCCACGAGGTGTTGCCGGACGGGCAGGGCGGCTATGCGATACGGGTGCGCGCGGATGATGATGTGCCTGGCTCACCGATGCCCGACAGGCCGGCTGACTGGACTATCCACGCTTACGAGGTGGCAGAGTGGCGGTCTCAGCTCAGGCCAGGGGATGAGGGCTACGTGCCTCCGGCGGACGTGCTGAGCACCGCGGGTAATCAGGTTTGATGTTGAGAATCCGGTCGTGGCCGCGGACAACGAGGGAGGCGAAGGCAGTGGCGAGCATGTCCCGGAGGTGGCCACAACTACTTTGATTTCGGATGACTAAGTCATCCTTTTGTAAATTTATATTTTGTTGGGGGTGTGTTCCCCTTTTTGAATTTGGGTAGGGTGTGTGTGCCCTTTGTTGTATAGTTGTGGGCGGTTGTGCCCTTTGAATTTGTTAACCGTGCGGCCTAGATAATATGTGACGGGCCATAAGGCCCTATTTTGGTAAATATGTGTTGAATGCATGCTGTGTTGTTTTATCTGCTTGAGATGTTTATTTTATTTGCGCAAGTATGTATATAAGTGAGTCCGCCCAACTTTATTGGCGATCGGACTGGGGGGCTAGCTAGTCATGAGGTGGTGGTCCAGCATGACGTATGAGCAACTTCTCGGCTCATGGGCGCGCGGAGCGCCTGAAAGAAAGCGTATGGAGGCGTCCCTCCTACTTTCAAGCTCTTCATCGGAGCGTCAGAAATAACTTACATGTTGCAATCTAGGCTGCGCCTAAATTAACGTAATTGGAATAAGAATAAGCAATACACAAGTCGTGTGAGGGGAGTGAAACGCTATAATTGCATTAACGTGAGCGCCGTGGCGATCGTTACACGAAGTAAACGAAATGGAAAAAAGACAGAATGTAAAATTACATAAGAAATGAATCAAAGTGTAATATTGTTGACCGTGCGGTCAAGATACTTTCTAAGGCTCGCGACGTTCCATGGGTTTTCTAGTCGGCGGCCGTCCAGTGTAGAAAGCATGTAAGCGCCCCTAGAATAACCTTGACAATGCGGTATGGTCCTTCCCAATTAGGGTGTAGCTTGCCGTGCGAGCGGTTCAAGCGATCGTTGGCGACGTCTCGAAGGACGAGCTGTAGTGCATGCACATGATCGACCGCATGATGGTTTTGCGGTTGTGGGGCATCCTGTGCCTGTGAATTCCACCAGAGATGGTGTTGATCACACTTCTGGCGGGCGCTTCACTATGTTTGGTATTGCCGCTCCCGTCCTTGGCGATCTTCCTATTTTTTGGCTGAGAGGCGTCCCTGTCGGACTCTGGTCTCTTCTTCTGCTTATACTCGGCCAGGTGGCCGTCACGGATGAGCTGCTCAATGGCATCTTTTAGAGAGATGCACTCGTCAGTGGTGTGGCCGTAGCGGTTGTGATATCTGCAATGCTTGCTGGTATCTCTTGGGCGACCAGGATTAACAGGGAGAGGCTTCGCTATAGGGAAGATGTCGAGCGTACAGCAGGCGCGCCAAATTTCTGATCTGGAAACATTGAGAATATGGTATGTTGGGAATTTTCCCGTGATAGGCGGGCGTGATGATCCCTGGGATGAAGATGAAGGGCGATCGTGCCTCTTCCATTTTTCGTTCCCGTTTTGACTCCGGCCGGCAGGCTGACCGTTCTGTGTGTCTTTCATTTTGTTGAAGCGGCTCTTGGAGGCGAACTGGTTGTCCTCCTTAACGATAAATTTGCTGACTTGCTTGAGCAATGACTTGAGCGTCTTTGGGTTGGCGAGCGCCAACTCGTTGGAGACGTTCCCGGGGCGGAGCCCCTGTTTAAAGTCGTGGATGGCCACGCTACCTCCAAGTCCTCGACCTCGTGGCAGCGCTCGGAGAAACGCTTGAGGAAGTCCCGGAGACTCTCGCTAGAACCTTGAGTCAGGTCCGCCATCACAGTCGATGGCTTTTTATAGATGATACTTGTAGCAAATCGTTTGAGGAAGGCGGCCTCCAGCTCCTCAAAGGTACTAATGGAGTAATTGTTGGGAATTCTAGGCGCCTAACGCAACAGAAGCAAATATAAAAATTAAAATAAAACACGTCAGGTCCTAAAATTCCCGAACGGATCCGCTAGTAGAATTTAAAACTTTTAAGCTAGTGGTATACCTCACGAGTTTCAATCGATTGGTTGAACAAGGCGTGTTCCAGGAGTCCACTCGCAGCGTCCTCCCTCTGCCGGTAATCCACACGAACAGTTTCTTCGGGCACCAAGGTGCTAGCCTTCAGTTCTTTTCTCTAAAAGAACTAGGGACCAATCTACAGTGTATTTGAACTCAAGAACTCCTTCTTGATTCAAACTCCAAAAGTGGCGCAATGGAGAATTCCCACAAGAACTCCTTCTTGTCTTTCCTTCTCACACAAACTCTAATTTTTGGCAACCACAAATCGAATTGCCTAACTCTTAGGCCAAGTCGATTTTACCCTCTCAACTCTTGAGAACCAAAAATTTCCTCACTTGGAAACTAGGGTTTTGAAGGAGGCGATTTTTAGCTCTCTCAACAAGGAGGATGAAAATTGCACAATTGAATTCTCACTCACATGGTTTAGGCGCCTAGCACCTTAGGTTTAGCATATATATATATATAATTATTTTTAGGGCATTATTATAATTCTAAATTATAATAATATGGCTTCATGACTTGAATTTCAAATTATAATATTACCATAATATTAAATTTAAATTCAAATCGTAATCTTAGAGAATCAAATGAGAGATCAAATCTCCCCAAAAGATCTTCTAAGATGGCGCCATATGCACCCTAATTATCTTTGGAATTTTATAAATCAAAAACCTTCCTAACTCTTAGGAAGTCATGATTCTCCAAAGATCCTGATTTGAGATCTCATCAAATCTTTTGAATTCAAATCTTTTGATATCTCCATCAAATCTTTTGAATTCAAATTATTATTTAAATTAATAAAACAATTTTATTAACCTAAATATACCATAAAAGGCGCCACCCTCATGCCAATATTAGGGAATTTTATAATTCAATATTTTCCTAACTCTTAGGAACCTTATCTAAATTATTTTTCCTTAATATTTTAATTGTAAATAATTAATCCCCATTAATCATTTAACAATTATTATATTTAAATTTGTCTCACAAATTTAAATACTTCACAACTGTAGATCAATTAAGACAAGACATAATGTCCCAGACATTTCCTCTGTGTCTTAAATCGTGCCACCGGAGTGACCCACGAATTAACCCTAATTCGTGTCCCTTTTAAACAGTGTCTTGTTCCTGCTCGTGTGTGACCCAGCAGGCCCCATGTGAAGTTGGCAGTAAGTCATCTCCATGACCTACAAGTCGTGAGCGGACTCTGTCGTGAGCGGACTCTAGCAAGTCATCACGACTACCCAAAACACGTGAGTTATCGGTTTTTACCAAAACCGACTTAACCTTAGTACCACCTTGTTAAAGACCCTATTGCCACACGATATCTTGGTCATGGATTAGGCACAGGAAAGTCATCCATAATCCAAACCTCAACTTTCTCGATTCCCTAAGTAAGTCCCAACACCCAGCTTGGCCACGCATTTCCTGGACAGACTCATCGAGGGCGCCAGTTAGATATCTCTCATGTAACGAGGGACAAAATCCCATCTTGGCCAATCCACATTCCTCAGCACGACAATCAACCAAACCCGTACTTAGCCCTTATGACTACCCTGTTACGGGCAGCGTTAGACTAAGCCAAAGTCTAACAACTGCAACGCCGGAATAATGATGACCTCAGGTCTAAGGCGTCATGACAGGTGTACAGGAGAGGCAAGCTGATGACTAAACCCATGCAGGACTCTCCGGGTCATGTCCAGCAACTCGTAACCCCTTACGTAATTGCACCATGACTCTCGTCCCAGCATCTAGTGCGTGCATCTCATGCACCGAGGTCATGCTGGTCTTAGTTCATTTCAAGTTCCCACTTGAATGAGCGACCAGGGATAGTTTAGATTAATTATCTCATAATTAATCACGGACTGTTATCATAGTAAACATGCTAATAATATGATAACCATTAATTTATCTTCATAAATTAATTGATATGTTCTCAACATATCTATAAAATGATTGGCCCTAGGGCACAATCTCCAACAGAGTCCCACTTGCACTAGGTACAATCATTAATCCAATTGTTCCTAACTCTTAGGAACATCCATTAATGTGTCTAATCTCCATCTGACATTACATGATGCCCATGTAAGACGCTAGGGATCTCTATATGACATTAATGTTCCTAACATTGTCATAAGAGGATCGACAACATCATCCTCGTCTGCTACCTTAACATACCTTGATATCACCATCTCTAGGTGATCATGTCTGAGTGTATATATGTGTATACATATATCACTGTCGGAACATCAGTGGGGATCCAATCCCATTTGGTGTCCTCCTGTCTCCACAGGGTGACCACCAATCATACTGCGATTTTATCTTGGTAGGTTTTGGAATACGGGCACCTGTGTAACCCCTTACACATTTATTCCACCATAATCCAAGATTTCATCCTTAGTTCTTCCTAAGTACTCAAGGATGCTTATGACAGCGGTACAAGGATCCTCACCAGGGTCTTGTTGGAACCGGCTTTTAACGTTCAGGGCAAACGACACATCGGGTCGAGTACACTGCATGATGGATCCTATTGCCGAAGCATAAGGGATGCCAATCATGCGCCCTTGCTCATCAAGTGTCTTGGGACACTGTTTCTTGCTCAGGGTCAATCCTTGATTCATCGACATGAATCCCCTTGGAGTCTTGCATACTGAACCCCTTCAGTACCTCATCCAAGTAAGTACTCTGACTCAATCCAAGAAGCCTACAAGATCTATATCCATAGATCTTAATGCCTAGAATATAGGCAGCTTCTTCCTTTATTGAAAAATATTTTCACAACCTCTAAGGTTGGAACATTATTTCCAATGCGCAATATGTCATTGACATATAGCACCAAGAACACAACTGTGCTCCCACTAACCTTCTTGTAAACACAAGGTTCATCAGGGTTTTGTAAGAAGCCAAACTCTTTGACTACTTCATCAAAACGATGATTCCAACTCCGTGATGCTTGCTTCAATCCATAAATGGATTTCCAAAGCTTGCACACCTTTACTGGTTCCTCTGGACATACAAACCCCTCATGTTGTGTCGCACACATCCTCGGGCAGCCTTCCATGCTGCTTTGACATCCATTTGCCATATCTCATAGGCAAGCAGGATCCTAATGGTCTTGGCCATTGCAATAAGGGAAAAAGGAAAACCCTTTGCAACTGTCCTAGCCTTGAAGACGTTGACGTTGCCATCTCAGCCTTCATGGCTTCAACCCATTTCTTTGAGTTGGGATGATAGTTTCTTGATAGGTGGTCGGTGTTGGGAATCCTAGGCGCCTAAGGCAGCGGAAGCAAAAATAAA
>QANZ01015221.1:32245-83793 GCA_003254925.1 Chamaecrista fasciculata | reverse complement strand
CTTACATAATTGCACCATGACTCTCGTCCCAGCATCTAGTGCGTGCATCTCCATGCACCGAGGTCAGGCTGGTCTTAATTCAATTCAAGTTCCCACTCGAATGAGCGACCAGGGACAATTTAGATTAACTATCTCATAATTAATCATGGACTGTTATCATAGTAAACATGCTAATAATATGATAACCATTAATTTATCTCTATAAATTAATTGCTATGTTCCAAACATATCTATAGGATGATTGGCCCTAGGGCATAATCTCAATCAAGTACGTTCCTCACTACCCTCATGGTTGCCTCGTATATGAAAAAGAACCTGAAGCAAACACTTCTCACCATTCTCCAAGTTCCAAGGATACGTCCTCACTCCTTGATAAGGATGACCTCGACCAAAAGATAAAAGAGCTTGAAGCAAAAATCGATCACCTTCAAGATCAATTGAAAAAGCTGAAAAATTATCCTATCTACAATATCTAGAACACGATAGGGAATAGTTTAAGATGAGTTCAGGAATTAGTTTATTGTTTTCTAGGTTTAGTTTATTAGTTTTGCATTTTTAAAATTTTTGTCTTTTATATTTCTGTCATTTATGGTTCGTTCTGTCTTTATATTTCTGTCTTTTATTATTTGATCAACAATTTACCTTTGATTTATCATAAATAAAATATTCATTTGGACTTTTCTTATTTATATGATCTCAAGCCATTTTCGATTTTTACTAATAAAAAAAATTAAATATATATATATAATTCAAAAAAAATAATAAAAATAAATACTAATAATCTAATGTTTCCCAGTATTTTTTTAAAATTCCTCTTAACTTTCTGATCACTATGTGCTGACCTTGAATCATGAACTTGGGAAAGTTCCTTAATTCTTTGGCATGTCATCTTTTCTTCTACTTTGTACCTTTGCTCAGGAGTGTAAAACTTTAAGTGTGGGGGATTTGATCAGCCCAAATATTGATATGATTTTTGGTCTTCTTTTTACGTGTTTATAATGCTAATATGTTGCAATTAGACCAATTAATGTATTAAGGGCTGCAATAAGGTATGGCATAATAAAATGGATAAAAAAAGGTTATTTAGTGTTTATTTATTGTATTTAATAAATAAGTTTTATTTAATTGGTTTGTCAGTGTTTCAGATATCCAAACAGGGTCTAACCAAAGGGAAACGTCTAGAATTAACGAGAGGATCACAAAACGCACAAAATGTTTTGCGCCACCATGTTGGGCTGCCGGCCCAAATAATGACTTCCCGCGGCGCAAGTCTCTGAGAGGAGTATGACATCAGCGCAATATTATGTTGCGCCGTCACTTGAGGCCAACGGTCCAAATTGGAAATCTCGCGGCGCAGGTTATTCCGAAGTTTAAACATATAATTTGGACGCCTAGGATTCATGATACAGAGATAATAATCGAAAAATCGCGGATATTGCATTGCGCCTCTGTGTTGGGCCGCCGGCGCAGGTGACGGCCCAAGTCCAAAATCGTTCCTTGACTTGCGGATCAAGCATATTTTCGAGCCTATAAATAGAATTCGTCATTCTGCACTCAGAGCATCGCGCGGTGCAGAGAGTATCGTAGAAAATAGAGAAATATTCTTCATCTCAAAGTTCTGGTGGGATCATGGCAATTCAATCTAAATTTGTTCATCTTTCCACCATGAGCAGCTAAGCACCTACGCCCGGAGGAGCATTGGAGCAAAGCATAAACTAGGGTTTACATTTAAGGGAGTTTTCTCACACTTGAATTAGGGTTTTACTTTCTTGTTCTTGATTTCTTGTTGAACCTAAGAACTAGTTATAATTCCTGTTTATTGATTAAGAGCTTGGTGTCTTGACAATAGTTTTTGTTATTAAGATTTATGATTCTTGATCATTCTTTTACCGTCAATTGAATGAAGAATTTTGATTCTAGTTATTAATTATCTTGTTTAAGTTCTTTTCATGATTAAGTTGTTAATCAAGGTCATTAAGTAATTAGTGACTACCTTAGGATGATTCGTGTGAGATGCTCCACTTATCATTAGTAGTGATGATTGCTAAATCCAATCGCTCTGTCGGATATCTTCTCAATTTTGTTAATTCTTTTATTATTTATTGGTTTCTTTCAATCTAGTCCTTTAGTTAAAAATCACTAAATATTTATTGTTTAATTTAATTCGTGTCTTAGGTATTAGATCAACATTCCAAACTATTTCCTTTACCTTTTTCCCGTTTAGTAAGAATTAAAGTACTATGCTCTTTTAAACTATATAATTAAGTTTCTCGAGAGATCGACTCGGATTGCACCACTATAGTGCATAAATTCTGGTATTCTTACCACCTACGACAGGTGCGGTCAAATTGGCGCCGTTGCCGGGGAACTATTCTTTAAGTTTAACGGTTAATAGTGCCAAATTCTTACGAATTCGGTTTGCTTTTTGCGTGTCTTAGGGAGTCTAGTTTTTGTTTTGTTTTGTTTGTTTCGTAGTTAATTTAGTATTTAGTGAGTCATTAGTTTGTTTAATTTTTCGATATTAAAGCTTCTATCGTTGAATTAGTGTTGCATGCCTAGGAAAGATAAGGCACCTTTAAATCCTTTGAATCCTGAGACTGAAAGAACCTGTAGGAAGCTAAGAAAAGAGAAAAGATTAAGAAATTTAGGTGAAGGTAATTATAGACCAATAGAGCTTAACTCTGAACCGGAACTAGATTTAGATATGGGTGACAATAACCCTAGTATGGATTTGGAGCAACGTCAGGTTAATAATGCAAACAATAACATAGCTCCACAACCTAACCCTCTACGACCTGCTCTTAGGTCAATTAGGGATGTTAATCAAGAGGAGTCTGATGCTGCAATGGATAATCTGCAAAATGCTTACCCTGACTTTGACTTTGAATTTGATATCAAGGATCCTATATTGAATAACCTTCCTAAATTTCATGGTTTAATTGGTGAAATTCCTTTTTCACATTTGACTAATTTACGCATGCATTGCAGGACCATGAAGCCGAGAGCTATTTCAGTAGAGAACTGTATGTGGAAGATCTTTCATCTCACATTGGAAGGGAAGGCTCGAACATGGTACAACAATCTTCCTAGATTCTCTGCAGATGCTTACTCTTGATGGAGACATCTTCGTCGGGTTTTCCTCAGTCATTACTTCCCTTAAACTAGAACTGTAACAGCCAAGAAGGAAATAGCTGCTGCAACACAAGATGCTACAGAAACTTTCTTCGACTTCTGGAACAGATTTATGGACATGCTTGATGCCTGTCCAAACCATCTGTACTCCACAAAAAGTCTGGTGGAATTCTTTGTCAACGGTTTGGATATTGAAGAGACAAGGATGTTAAATGCAGCCGCTAATGGGGGAATCTATGACAAACCAGATGCAGAGGTGTGGGATTTGATCAGGAAAATTGCACTCGATCGTCAACATGAAAGTGTGAGGGATATTAGGTCAGTCAAAGCAATTGGAGTCTCTACAGCCGATCCGGATCCCTTACTAGAGAAGATAGCAAATAGTTTGGATCACTTAACAGTTAGAGTCAACGAAATTTCTTCAACTCAGCAGACTTAGCATACTCAGTTTCAATTCCCACATACTCAGTATGCTCCCCAGGTACAATATGTTCAACCATCTCCTTCTAGCCTAGCCATGGTTGTGCTTCCTGTCAAAAATGCAATTCACTGATGCACACTCTTCAAAACTGTCCCTTCACTAATTGTGAAGAAGTTTCAACTATGTACCAACAAAGATCAGGACAGTTTCAAAGAAGAGATCAACTTGCTCCGGCATATAATCAAGGGTGGTAGAATCATCCTGGATTTAGATGGGGAGGTGGTAATCAAGGTGGAGCTTCTTCTTCTGACAATTATCAACAAAGGCCTACCTCCAATGCCATTGTTCCAACTGAGCATAAGTCTGGTTCCTCTGGTAACGCTGACACCCAAGCAATACTCAAGGCCATCCAAGAGGTTAAAATGGCTACCTCCTCAAATATTAAGGAAATGAAAGGGGAGATGGGGAATATGAGAGGAGACATGGGAAATATGACTAATAACATCAACGCTCTTTTCCAGGAAATAGAGATGATAAAAACCAAGCACGAGAATTTGGGCGGATACGTCACTCAAGTTTCTAACTCCATCAATAACCATCAAGCCCAATCTAGTGGAGGCATGCCTTCCAACACTGTCATCAACCCCAAAGCATTGAACGCTATAAACCTGAGAAGTGGGAAAGAACTTCCTGACCCACACCCCAAGCAGGTTGAGCAAGAGGCTCAAATAATTGATGAACATGAAGATGAGCCCATGGAAGAGCACATTCCAAGCCAAGCTGAGGTTGAACCAACTCAATCATCCTCATCACTACCTCAACCTTCTCGAACTGAAGCTGCACTGCCCCAACCTTGCGAGGATAAAGGTAAAGAGGTACGTGTTAAAGATCTTCCTTTTCCATCTTTATATTTGAATTGAAAACAACATGATGAGAAGCAGGATAAGGAAATTCTCGATCTCTTCAGTAAATTAGAGGTAAATGTTCCTCTACTAGATTTGATTCAAAAAGTCCCTAAATATGCTAAGTTTCTTAATGATTTGTGTACTGATAAGAGGAAAGTTAAGCCTAATGAGCGAATTCAGGTTAGTTCAAATATCTCTCACTTTTTAAACCTCAACTACCAATTAAATGTCAAGACCCCGGATCATTCACCATTCAATGCACAATAGGAAGAAAAACTGTAAATGAAGCTTTGTTAGATTTTGGGGCTGCAATAAATGTTATGCCTAAAGCTGTCTAAGAGTCCTGAGGAATGAATTCTGCAAGAGAAACTGGTACGGTACTACAGCTAGCTGATAAGACTATTAGACGCCCAATAGACATAGTTGAGGATGTGTTAGTAAAAGTAAAGGATCTTGTTTTTCCCGCTGATTTTTATGTGCTTGATATGAGCAGTGGAGTGTCCAATGACACAACATTGATCTTGGGAAGGCCGTTCTCGAGGACTGCTAATACTCTGATTAGCATGAAAGACGGCATGATTAAAATGGAGGTGGGAGATCAAAAGATCTCTTTTAACATGTATGAGGCAATGAAATACCCGAATGAGGATTATTCTCTGCTAGATCTGAATGCTATTAAGGCCTGTGAAGTAGAAGATGATTTTTGGTCTTCACCTGATATGTACCTGTGTGATTTTAAACTGGCCAATGATGATCTCGTTTCCCCTTTTCTCTCTTTCTTTTCTCCCCCTGATAGTTGTGCCTCTGGAGGAAATGAGACTAGTCTCAACTACTCGATAGTTGATCGTACTAGCCACGTACCTCCATCAAATTTAGCACAAATTAATTATGTTTATGATAATCCGACTGTTGCTACTGAAGCTAGCTCTAGCAAGAGCTCTAGTGTTTCATGTGTAGGTATTGTTGTTTCTAAGGATTCTACTCAAGATCGCAACACTCAATCTTCCATTGGCATCAGTGAGGAACCATTGGAGAATTCGAAAACCTTCAAGCTCGTAAACTCTGGAGACGAGCCAACAAGCTCAATCCCTAACTCTGACTCCTCCTCTGACAATTCTATGCAATTTAGTGTTTTGTCTCATTCTATCAAATTCTTACATGAAGTTTGTGTAGATAACCATGCAGAGGTGGCTGACCATGTTCATGACAAGGAAGTCAACGGAGTTTTGGATTGCAATAGTGTGGAAACTATTCCTAAGAGTGTGGGGGAGTGTAGCCTTTCCTCTTGAGAAGTTACACAACTCATCCCTTCCATTATTGAACCACCCACCCTTTAGCTTAAAAATTTACCCTCCAACCTCAAGTATGCTTTTCTAAAACTAGATTAGAAGTTACCAGTGATTATTTCTAGTACTCTTTCTAGGGAAGAAGAATCAAGATTAATTGAGGTTTTGAGAAAACATAGGGGAGCTTTAGGTTGGTCTTTAGCAGATATACCTGGCATAAGCCCTGCCATTTGCACTCACCAAATCCTCTTAGATAATGATATTAAGCCAAAAAGACAGCCACAAAGAAGGTTAAATCCCCTAATCTTAGATGTTGTTAAGAAGAAGGTTACTAAACTCCTTAGTGTGGGTATTATTTACCCCATCTCTGATNTTCCCCTATTTTTATTTCCCTTAAACATTGAGGACAATGTGTTCTTCTAAGTGTGGGGGAGAGAAGAGTGAAATTCACACTCTTATCTTAGTAAGAATTACCTTTCTCCCGTTTATTAAGAATTAAAGTACTACTCGCTTTTAAACTATATAAGTAAGTTCCTCGAGAGATCAACTCGGATTGCACCACTATAGTGCATTAATTCCGATATTTTGACCACCTTACGATGGGTGCGGTCACTTTCCTTTCAACATTGGGGACAATGTGTTCTTCTAAGTGTGGGGGAGAGAGGAGTGAATTCACACTCTTCTCCTAGTTCTTTACTCCTATTTGATTCTAACATTGGGGACAATGTTAAGTTTTAAGTGTGGGGGAGAGGAGTAAGTTAGAGTAACTTACATTTTGGTTTACCCAAAAATTTTAAATTTTAGGAACTATTTTGAAAATCTTATAAATTTTAAAATTTAAAATTATTATTTTGCCTATTTATCTTGGTGCTTGGTTTGAACATTCTACACTTTTATTTTTCACTGTTTGAGTAGAATTCGAATTAGTTGAATTTTTAATATGTTTTTGAAGTCTTGAGTGAAAAATTTCATATTTGTGATAAAAGTTTAGTCTTAGTTGTTTTCTATAGCTTTAGAATAATCTAAGTAATTTTCTAAGTTTAGTAGTATTGGTTGATTTTTATAGACCAATTTGAGAGAAACCCAACCTAGTTGGAAGTTCAAGCCTAAATATTTCCTATCTTTTGAGTAACATTTTAGTCTCTTAGTTTTGTTTTCTCTAGAACTTGTCTTAATTCTTGGTCAAAGCTTTATGTGATTATATATCCTTAATATGATAGAGGCATTTGTTTCTTCACCCTTTTATCCCAAACACAAGCCATAAACACGTTATCCCTTGATTAGCCCCTTTGAGCCTTTTTCATTAGGTGTTTTAAATATGACTATAGACATTTCTTTTAGTAGAAGTTTTTGCCGTAATCCTCATTTTTTGTTCTTATCCCTCTTAGGATTGGGCTTCGCCAATTGTATTCAAAAAATATATATGAGAAAAAGAAAAAGTATCTTGCAAAAAGAAAAGAAACAGAAAGAGAAAAAGATTGATCAATCAAAAGAGAGAGTATTGTGCTTATTGACTCTCCATATATATGTGCTTCAAGTAAGATTGGCAATAACCCTTAGAAAAAGAGGATAAGGATTTCATGAGGATGTTGGTTATCAAGTATACTAATTTGAAAGTTTGTAAGTCTAACACCAAATTTCCTTTCTTTTATCACTTTCATTTTATATAGCCTTTCCATTCATTATAACCCTATTAAAGACCTCTTGGTTTTGGATAATTTAACACTTGTGGTAGAGACCTTGAGAATTTCTACAAGCCTATGGTAGGAAACTTAGTCTAAGGAATGACTTGAGAGAAAATACCCAATTAGTGAGGAGAGCGATATACTTTTAGAATTGGTCTTATAGAAATTAGATCGCACTACTTTACAGAGTTACTTGCTTGGTGAATTCTCTAGTTCTAGGTTATGACTATGTGCTGACCTTGAATCATGAACTTGAGAAAGTTCCTTGATTCTTTGGCATGTCATCTTTTCTTCTACTTTGTACCTTTGCTAAGGAATGCAAAGTTTTAAGTGTGGGGGATTTCATTAGCCCAAATATTGATATGATTTTTGGTCTTCTTTTTACGTGTTTATAATGCTAATATGTTGCAATTAGACCAATTAATGTATTAAGGGCTGCACTAAGGTATGGCATAATAAAATGGATAAAAATAGGTTATTTAGTGTTTATTTATTGTATTTTATAAATAAGTGCTATTTAATGGGTTTGTCAATGTTTCAGATATTCAAACAGTGTCAAACCAAAGGGAAACGTCTAGAATTAACGAGAGGATCACAAAAAGCACAAAATGTTTTGCGCCATCATTTTGGGCTGCCGGCCCAAATCAGGACTTCCCGCGGCACAAATCTCTGAGAGGAGTATGACATCAGCAAATATCCTCAGCGTAATATTATGTTGTGCCGTCACGTGAGGCCAACGGCCCAAATTGGAAATCTCGCGGCGCAGGTTATTCCAAAGTTTAAACATATAATTTGGATGCCTAGGATTCAAGATACGGAGATAATAATCGAAAAATCGTGGATATTGCGTTGCGCCTCCGTGTTGGGCCGCCGGCGCAGGTGACGGCCCAAGTCCAAAATCGTTCCTTGACTTGCGGATCAAGCATATTTTCGAGCCTATAAATAGAATTCGTCATTCTGCACTCAGAGCATCGCGCGGTGCAGAGAGTATCGTAGAAAATAGAGAAATATTCTTCATCTCAAAGTTCTGGTGGGATCATGGCAATTCAATCTAAATTTGTTCATCTTTCCACCATGAGCAGCTAAGCACCTACGCCCGGAGGAGCATTGGAGCAAAGCATAAACTAGGGTTTACATTTAAGGGAGTTTTCTCACACTTGAATTAGGGTTTTACTTTCTTGTTCTTGATTTCTTGTTGAACCTAAGAACTAGTTATAATTCCTGTTTATTGATTAAGAGCTTGGTGTCTTGACAATAGTTTTTGTTATTAAGATTTATGATTCTTGATCATTCTTTTATCATCAATTGAATGAAGGTTTTCAATTGTAGTTATGAATTATCTTGTTTAAGGTCTTTTCATGATTAAGTTGTCAATCTAGGTTATTAAGTAATTAATGACTACCTTAGGATGATTCGTGTGAGATGCTCCACTTATCGTTAGTAGTGATGATTGCTAAATCCAATCGCTCTGTCGTGTATCTTCTCAATTTTGTTAATTCATTTATTATTTATTGTTTTCTTTCAATCTAGTCCTTTAGTTAAAAATCACTAAAGATTTATTGTTTAATTTAATTCGTGTCTTAGGTATTAGATCAACATTCCAAACTATTTCCTTTACCTTTCTCTTGTTTAGTAAGAATTAAAGTACTATTCGCTTTTAAACTATATAAGTAAGTTCCTCGAGAGATCGACTCGGATTGCACCACTATAGTGCATTAATTCCGGTATTTTGACCACCTTACGACGGGTGCAGTCACTTTCCTTTCAACATTGGGAACAATGTGTTCTTCTAAGTGTGGGGGAGAGAGGAGTGAATTCACACTCTTCTCCTAGTTCTTTACTCCTATTTGATTCTAACATTGGGGACAATGTTATGTTTTAAGTGTGGGGGAGAGGATTAAGTTAGAGTAACTTATATTTTGGTTCACCCAAAAACTTTTTGGTATTAATCTAAACATCTTATAAAATTTAAATTTTTAAAATTTTATTTGCCTATTTTTAGTGTTTGATTTAAATTTACTTCACTTATTATTTTTCACTTTTTGAGTAGAATTCGAATTAGTCGAATTTTTAATATGTTTAGAGTATTGAATGAATAATTTCATATTCATCAAAAGAGTTTAGTCTTTGTTATTTTCTATAGCCTTAGAATAATCTAAGTAATTTTCTAAGTTTAGTAGTATTGTTTGATTTTTATAGACCAATTTAAGAGAAACCCAGCCTAGTTGGAAGATTAAGCCTACATAATAATATATATCTATTGAGAGAGAGATTATTCTCTTAGTTTTGTTTTCTCTAGAACTTGTCTTAATTCTTAGTTAAAGCTTATTAGATTTAATGATTAATAATATGATAGAGGCACTTGTTTCTTCAACCCTTTATCCCAAACACTAGCCAGTTACCACATAATTATATCCTTTGTTAGCCCCTTTGAGCTTATACACTAAAATGTACTTTTGAACCTTCTCATAAAGATGGACTTTTCGATTCAACTCTCAAGGGTGAATTTAGCTAGCAAAATTATTAGAAAAGAATATAAAAGATTCCAACAAAAGAAAAAAAATGTGTAAGTCGAGCAAAAATTAAAAGTATCTTTGAGAAAGCTCAAGTAATCAAAGTATTATCATAAGAGCCTATCAAGAGAAAAAGATTGGCCGGTTAAAAGAATAGAGTCCTGTGCCATATGACTCAAATGAGCCTTATAGAAAACTAGCTACTTTCTTTTGCTGGATAAGTGGAGTTGAATTGTTAAGGAAAACTTGAAGAGAGATTTTAAAGTAAACACTGGTTTTCTTTCTTTTCTCCCTATATTTCTTCTATATATTATCCTTTTCCCATACATTACAACCCTATTAAAGTCCTCTTGATTAAGAATCATTATTTCACTAAAAGTGGAGACTTTGAGAATTTCTACAAGCTTATGGTAGAAACTTAGTCTAAGGTAGGACTAGAGAGAAATAATACCCAATTAGAATGTTCGAGAAAGATCACATTGAGCACAGGATATTCTTGCACCGCCATGTGGGCCGCTAGCCCAACATAGGTAATTCCCGCGGCCCACGTATCTATTAGGAATATGACGTCAGCAAGTAAGCTTCAACGCAATTTGATGTTGCGCCGTCACCTTGAGCCAACGGCCCAAGTTGGAAATCTTGTGGCTCAGATTAATCTGAAGTAGTAGAGTATGTTTTGCATGGCTACGATTCAAGATACAAAGATATAATCGAAATATCGCAGATATTTCGTTGCGCCTTCGTGTTGGGCCTCCGGCGCAAGCAACGGCCCAGAGGCGATTTTCTTCCCTTGACTTGCGGACCAAGCACACTACTCAACAATATAAATAGAGGTCGTCATTCCACGCTCAAAGAACTCAATTCCAGCGCTCAACTCATTTAGTATAGTTTAGAATAGTTCTCTACCTAGAGCATGAGTAACTAGTTAGGTAGATACTTGAGGAATGCCTCAAGGATGTGACTTGAGTTCACTATGTTTCATTGTATTGTCAAGATGTTGAGGTTGCATTTATGAAGTATGATCAACTCCTTCAAAGGTAATTGTTGAAGTTGTTTATATATATATAAGTCGTAGATTACTACTTTGTTGAAGTAATGAGACCTTGACATTCCCGGAGTTTGTCTCTCTCACGATTAATGAAGTTGCTCTTTACAGTTTGCTAAAGAGTGTTTTACATATCTTATATGCATAATTAGGATTGTTATTGATATATCTATGTTTGTTTATTGTTCTGATGTGGCAATAATATAGATTGCCCCGAAGATCTTTGAAAAATAGCACATAATCTAGTTTTAGATGAGTTACCTATCCTAATTCTCTCCATTGTTTGATTGATTGTATTTATAGTTTAAAGACATTGTCTAACTTGGTTAAGTAAATGTTGGAGATTGTGCCCTAGGGCCAATCATTTTATAAATATGTTTTGAACATATTGATTAATTTATGGAGATAAATTAATGGTTATCATATTATTAGCATGTTTACTATGATAATAGTCTGTGATTAATTATGAGATAATTAATCTAAATTTGTCCCTGGTCGATTGTTTTCGTGGGAACGAAAATGAACGAAGACCAACATGACCTCGGTGCATAGAGATGCATGGACTAGATGCTGCGACGAGAGTCATGGTGCAATTACGTAAGGGGTTACGAGTTGCTGGACTGACCCAGAGAGTCCTGCATGGGTTTAGTCATCAGCTTGTACGCCTGTCACGACGCCTTAGACCTGTCACGACGCCTTAGACCTGAGGTCATCATTATTCTGGCGTTACAGTTGTCAGACTTTGGCCTAGTCTAACGTTGCCCATAACAGGGTAGCCATAAGGGCTAAGTACGGGTTTGGTTGATTGCCGTGCTGAGGAATGTGGATTGGCCAAAAATAGGATTTTGTCCATCATGAACATGAGAGATATCTAACTGGCGCCCTCGATAAGTCTGTCCAAGGAAATTCGTGGCCACGCTGGGAAATGGGACTTACTCAGGAAATCGAGAAAGTTGAGGTTTGGATTATGGATAACTTTCCTGTGCCTAATCCATGACCAAGATAACGTGTGACAATATGGTCTATGACAAGGTGGTACTAAGGTTAAAGTCGGTTTTGGTAAAAACGATAACTCACGTGTTTTGGGTAGTCGTGATGGCTTGCTAGAGTCCGCTCACGACTTGTAGGTCATAGAGATGGCTTGCTGCCAACTTCACGTGGGGCCTGCTGGGTCACACATGAGCAGGATCAGGACACCGCTTAAAGGGACACGAATTAGGGTTAATTCGTGGGTCACTCCGGTGACACAATTTAAGACATAGCAGAATGTCTGGGACATTAAGTCTTGTCTTAATTAATCTACAGTTGTGAAATATTTAAATTTGTGAGACAAGTTTAAATATAATAATTGTTAAATGATTAATAGGGATTAATTATTTACAATTAAAATATTAGGGAAAATAAATCAGATAAGATTCCTAAAAGTTAGGAGATTATTGATTTATAAAATTCCCCAATATAAAGTTGAGGGTGGCGCCTCATTTTGGTGATTTTAGATTAATAAAATTGTTTTATTAATTTAAATCATGAGTTTGAATTCAAAAGATTTGATAGAGATATCAAAAGATTTGAATCATAGATATTAGGGAATATCTTAACTCATGATCTTTGGAAAATCATAACTTCCTAAGAGTTAGGAAGGTTTTTGATTTATAAAATTCCAAAGGAAATTTTAGAGGCATATGGCGCCTTCTTAGGTGGGTCCCATGGGAAGATTTGATCTTCCAATTGATTCCCTAAGATTACGATTTGAATTTAAATTAAATATTAAGGTAATATTTTAATTGTAAATTCAATTCATGAAGTCATATTATAATTTGGAATTATAATAATGCTCTAAAAATAATTATAAAACCCTAGGGCTAGGCGCCTAGGTAGGAATGAGAATTCATTTTGTGTGATTTGGTCTTCCTCCTTGTAGAGAGAGAAGAGAGAAATCACCACCTTCAACCCTAGTTCTTTCAAGTGAGGAAATTTTTGGCTCCCAAGAGTTGAGAGAGGAAAAATCGACTTTGCCTAAGGAGTTAGGTAATTCGATTTGCAGTCACCAAAAAATTAGGGTTTGTGAGAGTGGGGAAAACAAGAAGGAGTTCTTGTAGGGAATTCTTTATTGCGCCACGTTTTCTCTTTGATTCAAGAAGGAGTTCTTGAGTTCAAAGTCACTGTAGATTGGTCCCTTGTTCTTTTGGAGAAAAGAACAGAAGGCTAGCACCTTGGTGCCCGACAAACTGTTCGTGTGGATCACCGGCAGAGGGAGAACGCTGTGAGTGGACTCCTAGGACACGACTTGTACAAGCAACCGATTGAAACTCGTGAGGTATACCACTATCTAAAAGTTTTAAATTCTACTAGCGGATCCGTTCGGGAATTTTAGGACTTGGCGCGTTTTATTTAAAGTTTTTATATTTGCTTCCGCTGCGTTAGGCGCCTAGAATTCCCAACAGTAAATGCATATTCATTATCTATTCTCTATAATGAACGAACTATGATAGTCCATCTCTAGGGGTTTTTCTCAAGAATTATTGTGACTCTTCCATTATCTTATTAAATTGTGACAACCCTCAAAAATAGAAGTTACAACCTTCGTCACAATTCTCTTAGCCTCATCACATTGAGTTCCATGAGAGATCCGACCTTAGGTTAGCATCTATACTATATTTTAATTAATATAGTTATACTTGCAGGGCTCGAGTATAATTAAATTTAATCCATTTGACACCATACGACGGGTGTCCGGTCAACACCGGTAGTGAGAGAGCTACCGATTACTCCAAAATCTTAGGCAGACCTTTCCTACGGACTGCTAATGTTAACATTAGCATGAAGGACAGAAAGATAACTATGGAAGATGGACATGAAAAGATCACCCTGACAATGTACAATTCGGAGCAATCCGATGAATTCTTTGTGTTGGGAACACAAAGCATTCGTGCATTTGAAGGAGATTTGGGGACCATGTCTAAAAACCAACCTAGGGAGGAGGATCTCGAACTTAGAACTCTCTTGAACTTAGTACCTCCTAATCCTACTCCACATATACCTAAAATACATCTCGATGAAGAGGAGGAAGACCTCAAAACTTCCAAAGTTAAAAAGAAACTAGCACCGAAACAAAATATTTCCAAACACAAGGCTGTGTGGCAGCCTGTGCGCCATAAGAATAACCTAGTTATAGCTCCATCCTATAGTATTTCTAGTTTTGCAGGAAAGGAGAACATGACGGAAAACTTTCACAAGCCGAAGACCCTAGCCTCCATGTGCTCTTCCAAAAGTTTTGGCATACGTGTTGAATGCCTAAGTATAGAGGAATGGCTCCATAACGAAGATAATGTGTGCAAGAACACAACAAAAAGAACTCATGTGGACTTCATTGGCATTGACGAGGTGCTCGATCCAAAGCGTAGAAAAATAATTATTGAAGACATGGATCAGCCCAATGGATCATTCACCGATGACGCTGGGATCACTAAAAAAGGTACGCTCTCAAATAAAAATGCCTTATATCGTATTATTATGCGAGACTACTACTTTAGGACCAAATTTCATAAAACACGTCGGTTTAGGATAAAGAAGAAAATAAGATATCGGCCATGCATAAAACTTAAAAACCTTAAAAATAAGAAAGTGGTGCGACACCTTATCCGAGCCACACTCTTCAAGGACGAGGACGACAACCGATGTGGATAAAGGATCTCTGCCAAATGAAGGATGGGCGGATATTTCGTGAGGTGTTGGAGATTGTGCCCTAGGGCCAATCATTTTATGTGTAAATATGTTTTGAACATATTATTAATTTATGGAGATAAATTAATGTGTTATCATAATTAGCATGTTTCCTATGTTAGCGTCCGTGATTAATTATGAGATAATTAATCTAAATTTGTCCCTGGTCGATTGTTTTTCGTGGGAACGAAAATGAATTAAGACCAGCATGACCTCAGTGCATAGAGATGAATGCACTAGATGCTGGGACGAGAGTCATGGTGCAATTACGTAAGGGGTTACGAGTTGCTGGACTGACCCGGAGAGTCCAGCATGGGTTTAGTCATCAGCTTGCCTCTCCTGTACACCTGTCACGATGCCTTAGACCTGAGGTCATCATTATTCCAGAGTTGCAGTTGTCAGACTTTGGCTTAGTCTAACGTTGCCCTCAACAGGGTAGCCATAAGGGCTAAGTACGAGTTTGGTTGATTGTCGTGCTGAGGAATGTGGATTGACCAAGATGGGATTTTGTCCCTCATTAGATGAGAGATATCTAACTGGTGCCCTCGATGAGTCTGTCCAAGGAAAGGAGTAGCCACTCAGTAAATTGGGACTTACTCAGGGAATCGAGAAAGTTGTGGTTTGGATTATGGATGACTTTCCTGTGCCTAATCCATGACCAAGATATCGTAGGACAATAGGGTCTTTGACAAGGATGGTACTAAGGTTAAGTCGGTTTTTGGTAAAAACGATAACTCACGTGTTTTAGGTAGTCGTGATGGCTTGCTAGAGTCCGCTCACGACTTGTAGGTCATGGAGATGACTTGTTGCCAACTTCACGTGGGGCCTACTGGGTCACACATGAGCAGGATCAGGACACCGTTTAAAAGGGACGCGAATTAGGGTTAATTCGTGGGTCACTACGGTGACACGATTTAAGACACAGTGAAATGTCTGGGACATTAAGTCTTGTCTTAATTAATCTACAGTTGTGAAATATTTAAATTTGTGGGACAAGTTTAAATATAATAATTGTTAAATGATTAATGGGGATTAATTATTTACAATTAAAATATTAGGGAAAAATAATTCAGATAAGATTCCTAAAAGTTAGGAAATTATTGAATTATAAAATTCCCCAATATTAAGTAAGAGGGTGGCTCCTCTTTTTGGGTATTTGGATTAATAAAAATGTTTTATTAATTTAAATAATAAGTTTGAATTCAAAAGATTTGATGGAGATATCAAAAGATTTGATTCAAATAGATTTGGTGAGATCTCCTCTCAGTATCTTTGGAGAATCATGAATTCCTAAGAGTTAGGAAGGTTTTTTGATTTATAAAATTTCAAGATAAATAGAGGGGAGATAGGTGTTGGGAAATCGCCATGCACAGAGCACAGCGGAAACGGATAGAAAATAAAAATTTTAAACCAAAACAAGGCACATAGCGATTTCTTTCCCAATAGATCCGCTATATGGATCTGTATCGGTATAAGGACAAGAGTTTACCCAAATCGATCGGCTGTTCTTTGTGTTTACGAATATGAGGAGTCCACTCCGATTGTGCTCCCTCCACCGGTGATCCACACGAACAGTTTGGTAGATGCCTAGGTGCTAGCCTCTTCCACTTCTCCAAGTGAACCGGGAACCTTATCTACGGAGTTCTTGAATTCAAGAACAATTCTTGAACTTTAAGAACTAGATGGCGCCTAGATCAAGAATCTTATTCTTGATCTCACACAACCTCAACACACAAATCCTAAAACACTTTTAGGGATTGCGCCACTTTCTCTCTCTAGAAAAACTAGGGTTGTGTTTTCTCTCTCTCTTCACCAAAAGCCAAAATCGAATTTTGCTCTTGTGAATTGGCTAAGGAAAGTCGAAATTCTCAAGGGTTCATGAGTCTAGAGTGAAAGTCGACTTTTGCTAGTATGTATATATAGGGTTTGAGGCTTTGATAATTATAATTAAGGAATCCCTAAATTATAGGATTATCAAATTATTAAATTATGAGATTATAATAATATCATAATTTTAGGACTTGAATTCTTAATTATAATATTACCTTAATATCATAATTTGAATTCAAATGCAATCTTGGAGAATCAAATTGGAAGATCAAATCTTCCCAAAGGATTCCCAAGCCATGCGCCTAGTCCCACCAATTTTGTTGGAATTTAATAAATCAAAATAACAAACCTAACTCTTAGGTAGTTATAACTAATTTGTTATTTTCCAACAATATTGATTTAAGATATTACCATAATATCTTAAGTCAATCTTTCAAATCTTGAATTTTATTCTTTATTGAATTAAAATATTACACTAATATTTAAATCCAACTAGACCTAAAATTCGACTTTAGGAATAATAATTATATTATCAGAATATCATGATTTTAGGAATAATAAAATCACCAAATATTTTGTCTATAAGTAGGGAGTAAGTCGACTTGCCCCACACACAAGTCCAACCCTAGCTTTTGATTTTCTTCCTCCTTGGAGAGAGAGAGTGAAAATCGTCCTTTGCACCCATAGAGAGAGAAAGTCGATTTTGCTAAGAGTTAGAGAGAATCAACTTGGCTCCAAAACTAGGGTTTGTGAGAATAGAGAATTTCAAGAAGTTATTCTTGTGGGTTTTCTCTATTGCGCCACTTTGGTCCTTTTGTTTCAAGAAGGAGTTCTTGAGTTCAAAAGCTCTGTAGATTGGTCCCTGTTTCTTTTGGAGAAAAGAACGGAAGGCTAGCACCTTGGTGCCCAAGAAACTGTTCGTGTGGATCACCGGCAGAGGGAGGACGCTAAGAGTGGACTCCTTGCACATGCCTTGTACAACCAGCCGATTGAAACTCGTGAGGTATACCACTATCTAAAAGTTTTAAATTCTGCTAGCGGATCCGTTCGGGAATTCTAGGACTAGGCGCTTTAAAGTTTTTTTTTTTTGTTCTGCTGCGTTTTGGCGCCTAGGATTCCCAACAGTGGTATCAGAGCCACGCTAGTTCTAGGATTTAAAACTGTTTATGTGTACATGTGATGTATGGTATGTGTGTTTACCGCTTTCAATCACCGTTTTGGTTTTACAAAGAAATCCACCGAACATTTTTCTTAAAAATTCAATCTACAGAAAAAGGTGCAAATTATATGTATATGATACATATAGAATCGATTGTATCGATTGGAAAAATTTTCTTGAAGTTTTAGGCCAAAATCGAAAAGTCCTGTATAATTATAATTAAAAGTGTTTTAATTATAATATTATAGAGCTGGCTGAAAATTTGTTAAAATTAAAATTTTTAGGGGTCAATAATTTAAAATTCTTGAATGAGATTCCTGAGTTTTATAATTATTGATAAGAGGCCTAAATTCAAGAAAGGCATGTTAAAATTGCACAGACCCTAAATTAAACACAATTTAAAAATGGTTTTTAATATATGTGTTGTATGCCGTGTTTGACATAATTGTATGAATTGTTCATATTTGAACTGTGTGGTGTTGGATTTGGCTTTAGGAGGTTTATTTCGGTAAATACGGCCTGCATGTCGTCTCCCTCTACTCTTATGTAAATTTACTTTCAGTTCATACCTCTCTCATTGGCTTGGGAGAATTCTAGGGTAGATGGGTCATATCTAAACACGGTGTATGCTTTTACATTTAGTTTTTATGTGATGCGCTACATGTATGTTTAGGGTGCGAAATTTTAACATGCTATTTATATATCGCGCTGCAACCACGTATACGATACGAGCGTGGGATTTTGTATACGATACAAAATCCGGGCACATGTTTATATGTATGAGATACATGGGGTAATAAACATGTGGCATGACTCGTTTAATTTTAAAAGGAGTTTTAAGATTAAACTATAAAACGGAACCTTTTAATAAAAATCAAAACGTTTTAGAGAATCTTAAGTTTTTAATGTCGTCGCTAAAACACCCTGTCAAAATCTTGTTCATCGTGGAGCGGTGATCGCCCTTAGCGACACGTATCTACCTTGACCTTGAGGAGACACGGGTGAATGGGAGTTTCAACACGACGCTCGTTGAAATCGTGGTTCTTTAAATGCGGTGATCGCCCTCAGCAACACGTATTTAGTTGGGCCCTGATGATATGGGGTTGGGCTTCGGCCTCGTTGTTTTGAACCTAGCCATTCACATGTTTTACCGTGTAACTTAATGGGGTTATCAAAATGGTTTTGGACGTCAAGGCATTAGATGGGATAAACATGCCATAATAAGTATCATATGATGATACAGTCCCATAAGGATCTAAGAGTCACATAGAGATGTGATTGGTAAGGAGTTACCTACCTAAATAACCAAAGAGTGCATGATCGCCCTCAGCGACGGTAAAATTTGGTAAAATATGGGTCTTAGCCACTAATAATAAATTTTATTGGGTTTTATAAAATGGTGGATAGAATTTTATTTTTCTTGCTAATTAAACTTTTTCATATCTAATTGTAGAATCAAATGGCAACGAACGTTCAAACACTATCACTGCGATCTCTCCTTAAGAAGGACAAGTTGACTGGGTCTAACTTTCTCGACTGGTATCGAAATCTGAGAATTGTTCTCACCCAGGAGAGAAAGCTCTATGTCCTAGAGAACCCCATCCCTGAACAGCCTGCTGCAAACGCTCCAAGAGCACAGAGAGATGCTTACGAGAAGCATCAAAGTGACTCTGTGGACGTTGCCTGTCTTATGCTGGTAACCATGGTTCCCGAGATCCAAAAGAACTTGGAGAACAAAGGGGCATATGAGATAATAACACATCTCAGGGAAATGTTCCAAGTACAGGCAAGGCAAGAGAGATTTGAGACAGCAAAGGCTCTTTACTCTTGCAAGATGGCAGAAGGTGGATCTGTGAGTGCCCACGTCTTGAAGATGCAGGGGTACATAGATCACCTTGCTAGGCTGGGATTTCCCATTTCGCTACCTAGAAGTTATGATCAGTTCGTCTTAAACTTTAACATGAATGGAATGGAGAAATCCGTATCTGAACTGCATGGGATGCTAAAGACTGTTGAGGCATCTATTAAGAAGGCGCCTAGCACTGTCTTACTAGTTCAGAACAAGGGAAAGGGTAAGGGCAAAGGAAAGAGGAAAGGAGACGCCGAGGTTGGTGGGACCAAGCCTGCGGCTAAGCCTAACCCGCCGCCTGCCAAGAAGGCAAAGCCCAATAAGGATACAGTCTGTTTCTTCTGCCAGAAGCCGGGTCACTGGAAGAGAAACTACAGACTGTACATGGAAGATCTGAAGAAGAAGAAGAAGAAGAGCAAAGCCTCTACTTCAGGTATCTTTGTTATAGGCGTTCACTTGTCTACTCCTACCACTTGGGTATTGGATACTGCTTGTGGTTCTCACATATGTACTAATGTGCAGAGGTTGAGAAGAAGTAGAAAGCTGAGCAGAGGCGAGGTGGACCTATGTGTGGGCAATGGAGCAAGGGTTGCTACTGTTGCTGTAGGAACATACGAGCTAGTTTTGCCCACTGGGCTTGTTATGTTATTAAACAATTGTTATTATGTACCATCTCTTAGTTCTAACATTATATCGCTTTCTTATTTGGATAAGGAAGGATTTATTTGCATGAATGGAAATGGTAGATGTTCAATTTATAAGAATGATGTGTTATATGCTTATGGAGATCTGCATGATAACCACTATATCTTAAAATTAGAACAAAGACATAATAACGAAATTTATAACATCGATACGAAAAGGATTAAGATTGGAGAATCTAATCCTACATACCTTTGGCATTGTCGTTTAGGCCATATAAACGAGAAACTCCTAGAGAAGCTCCATAAAGATGGACTTCTAAGCTCATTTGATTTTGAATCATATGATGCCTGCGAATCTTGTCTACTTGGTAAGATGACAAAGGCGCCCTTTACTGGCCACAGTGAGAGGGCATCTAACTTGTTGGGGATCATACATAGTGATGTATGTGGACCCATGAGTATTCATGCTAGAGGAGGTTACTCCTACTTCATTACGTTTACTGACGACTTCAGTAGATATGGTTATGTCTACTTGATGAAGCATAAGTCAGAGTCTTTTGCAATGTTCAAGAGATTTCAAAATGAAGTTGAGAACCAGCTTGACAAGAAAATCAAGATCCTTCGATCTGATCGAGGAGGCGAGTATTTGAGTCAAGAATTCACTGATCATCTTAGTAGTTGTGGGATAGTCTCACAACTTACTCCTCCTAGAACACCACAGTGGAATGGTGTGTCGGAGAGGAGGAATCGAACTCTATCAGATATGGTTCGATCTATGATGAGTCAAACTGATCTTCCGCCATCCTTTTGGGGGTACGCTTTAGAAGCTGCCGCGTCCACACTTAACCGTGTTCCGTCTAAGGCCGTTGAGAAGACACCATATGAGATATGGAAAGGGAGGAGTCCCGATTTGTCTTATCTCAAAGTTTGGGGATGTGAAGTTTACGTTAAGCAGCAAGCTAACGATAAACTATCAGCCAAATCCCTCAAGTGCTTGTTTGTAGGGTACCCCAAAGAAACAAGGGGGTACTATGTTTACTGCCCAGCTGACAACAAAATGTTTGTAGTCAGAAGTGGATTCTTCTTGGAGAGGGATCTAGTTTCCAAAAGAAACAGTGGGAGTAAGGTGGATCTTAAAGAAGTTCAAAATCCACAAGGCACTTCAGAGGCACAGACGGAAACTGGGGAATTTCCACAAGAGGTTGTGGAAGCTCCTCCAGAAACACAAGGACCACAAAGGTCTGATAGGACACGTTTTCAGCCAGAGAGATATTACGGATTTCTCGTGACTGAAAACAGGGATGTGTTGCTCACGGAGTATGGTGAACCCACCACCTATCAAGAGGCCATCGTAGATCCCAACTCAGAGAAGTGGGTTGAAGCCATGAAGGCTGAGATGCAATCTATGTACGACAACAAGGTATGGACCTTGGTCGCTCCACCTGAAGGGGTAAAACCCGTAGGGTGCAAGTGGGTTTTCAAAGAGAAAACAGACATGGATGGCAATGTCAATGTCTTCAAGGCGAGGCTAGTTGCGAAGGGATTTACGCAACGTCATGGTATAGACTATGACAAAACGTTTTCGCCTGTTGCAATGGCCAAGTCCATTAGGATCCTCCTTGCCATAGCCGCATATTATGACTATGAGATATGGCAGATGGATGTCAAAATAGCGTTCCTTAACGGAAGGCTGCCCGAGGATGTGTATATGATACAACCCGAGGGGTTTGTATGTCCTGAGGCACCAGACATGGTATGCAAGCTTCAGAGATCCATTTATGGATTGAAGCAAGCATCCAGGAGTTGGAATCATCGTTTTGACGAAGTAGTCAAAGAGTTTGGCTTCTTACAAAACCCTGATGAACCTTGTGTTTAGAAGAAGGTTAGTGGGAGCACAACTGTGTTCTTGGTACTATATGTCGATGACACATTACTCATTGGAATTGATATTCCAACCTTAGAGATTATAAAATCCTGGTTAGGAAAATCTTTCTCAATGAAGGACTTGGGAGAAGCTGCCTATATTCTAGGCATTAAGATCTATAGAGATAGATCTCGGAGGCTTCTCGGATTGAGTCAGAGTACATACTTGGATAAGGTATTGAAAAGGTTCAATATGTAGGATTCCAAGAAGGGATTCATTCCGATGAATCATGGGCTGACCCTGGGCAAGAAACAGTGTCCCAAGACACTTGTTGAGTGAGGGCGCATGAGTGGAATTCCCTATGCCTCGGCCATAGGATCCATCATGTATGCCATGTTATGTACTCGACCCGATGTGTCGTTTGCCCTAAGTATGACAAGCCGATTCCAACAAGACCTTGGTTAGGATCATTGGATCGCTGTCAAGAATATCCTTAAGTACTTGAGAAGGACTAAGGATGAGTTCTTGGTATACGGTAGAACTTATGAGGAGCTATGTGTAAGGGGTTACACAGACGCTAGTTTCCAAACCGACCAAGATGACTTTAAATCGCAGTCAGGATATGTGTTTCTCCTGAACGGTGGCAGCGTGAGTTGGAAGAGTTCCAAGCAGAGCACGATTGCCGATTCTACAACGGAGTCTGAGTATATTGCAGCATCGGATGCGGCAAAGGAGGCTGTGTGGATTAGAAAGTTCATCTCCGAGCTTGGTGTGGTTCCGACCATTTCTGATCCCGTTACCCTGTATTGTGACAATAGTGGTGCTATTGCGCAAGCTAAGGAGCCACGGTCCCACCAAAGGACCAAACATATACTCAGACGTTTTCACCTCGTCAGGGAGATGATTGACAGAGGTGATGTGAAGATATGTAAAGTAGCAGGCGAGGATAACGTTGCTGATCCTCTAACTAAGCCTCTTGCAAGGGTCATACATGAGCGACATGTATCGTCGATGGGGATTAGACACATTGATCAGTGTACCTAGGAGTAGGAACAGCTAGATTGATGATTGTACCCTAGTACAAGTGGGAGTCTGGTGGAGATTGTGCCCTAGGGCTAATCGTTTTATGTGTAAATATGTTTTGAACATATTATTAATTTATGGAAATAAATTAATGTGTTATCATAATTAGCATGTTTACTATGATAGCGTCCGTGATTAATTATGAGATAATTAATCTAAATTTGTCCCTGGTCTATTGTTTTCGTGGGAACGAAAATGAATTAAGACCAGCAAGACCTCGGTGCATAGAGATGCATGCACTAGATGCTGGGACGACAGTCATGGTGCAATTACGTAAGGGGTTACGAGTTGCTGGACTGACCCGGAGAGTCCTGCATGGGTTTAGTCCTCAGCTTGCCTCTCATGTACACCTGTCACGATGCCTTAGACCTGAGGTCATCATTATTCCGGCGTTGCAGTTGTCATACTTTGGCTTAGTCTAACGTTGCCCGTAACAGGGTAGCCATAAGGGCTAAGTACGGGTTTGATTGATTGCCGTGCTGAAGAATGTGGATTGGCCAAGATGGGATTTTGTCCCTCATTAGATGAGAGATATCTAACTGGCGCCCTCGATGAGTCTGTCCATGGAAAGGAGTGGCCACTCAGTAAATTGGGACTTACTCAGGGAATCGAGAAAGTTGTGGTTTGGATTATGGATGACTTTCCTGTGCCTAATCCATGACCAAGATATCGTAGGACAATAGGGTCTTTGATAAGGATGGTACTAAGGTTAAGTCGGTTTTTGGTAAAAACGATAACTCACGTGTTTTGGGTAGTCGTGATGGCTTGCTAGAGTCCGCTCACGACTTGTAGGTCATGGAGATGACTTGCTGCCAACTTCACGTGGGGCCTGCTGGGTCACACATGAGCAGGATCAGGACAACGTTTAAAAGGGACACGAATTAGGGTTAATTCGTGGGTCACTACGGTGACACGATTTAAGACACAGCGAAATGTTTGGGACATTAAGTCTTGTCTTAATTAATCTACAGTTGTGAAATAATTAAATTTGTGGGACAAGTTTAAATATAATAATTGTTAAATGATTAATGGGGATTAATTATTTACAATTAAAATATTAGGGAAAAATAATTCAAATAAGATTCCTAAAAGTTAGGAAATTATTGAATTATAAAATTCCCCAATATTAAGTAAGAGGGTGGCGCCTCTTTTTGGGTATTTGGTTTAATAAAAATGTTTTATTAATTTAAATAATAAGTTTGAATTCAAAAGATTTGATGGAGATATCAAAATATTTGATTCAAATAGATTTGGTGAGATCTCCTCTCAGTATCTTTGGAGAATCATGAATTCCTAAGAGTTAGGAAGGTTTTTGATTTATAAAATTCCAAGATAAATAGAAGAGAGATAGGCGCATGGCTCTGTGGGTCCCATGGGAAGATTTGATCTTCCATTTGATTCTCAGAGATTGCATTTTGGATTTAAATTGAAATATTATGGTAATATTTTAATTGTAAATTCAAGTCCTAAAATAATTATATTATCAGAATATCATGATTTTAGGAATAATAAAATTACCAAATATTTTGTCTATAAGTAGGGAGCAAGTCGACTTGCCCCACACACAAGTCCAACCCTAGTTTTTGATTTTCTTCCTCCTTGGAGAGAGAAAGTGAAAATCGTCCTTTGCACCCATAGAGAGAGAAAGTCGATTTTGCTAAGAGTTAGAGAGAATCAACTTGGCTCCAAAACTAGGGTTTGTGAGAATAGAGAATTTCAAGAAGGTGTTCTTGTGGGTTTTCTCTATTGCGCCACTTTGGTCCTTTTGTTTCAAGAAGGAGTTCTTGAGTTCAAAAGCTCTGTAGATTGGTCCCTGTTTCTTTTGGAGAAAAGAACGGAAGGCTAGCACCTTGGTGCCCAAGAAACTGTTCGTGTGGATCACCGTCAGAGGGAGGACGCTGAGAGTGGACTCCTTGCACACGCCTTGTACAACCAGCCGATTGAAACTCGTGAGGTATACCACTATCTAAAAGTTTTAAATTCTGCTAGCGGATCCGTTCGGGAATTCTAGGACTAGGCGCTTTAAAGTTTTTTTTTTATTTTTGTTTCGCTGCGTTTTGGCGCCTAGGATTCCCAACATGAGGATCCCCCACGAAACCTTCAGGCCACACTGAAGGAATTTCGCAGTGCCTTCTTCCCACTTACACGGTTTCCGCGTAAGTGTGGGGGAAGAAGAGGGTTATCTCGAAACTCTAATTCGTAGTTTAGGACCCTAGAATTTGTATTAGACAAATTCTAGCTTTTTCATTCCGTAGTATTAGGATTTTAGTTTATTTTTTTAGTTAGAGTCTAGCAGCCCAGGTACAAAAATAAAAATTTTTAATTTTTGTTTATGAGCTGTTGCTTGAGCCGACGGCGCACCTGGCGGCCCAACATCAAATTATTTGGAGAGTTTAATCTCGATTAAACTCTGCCAAATCTGATTTAAATTTAGATTTTAAATGGCGCGGATTTGACTAATATCTTAGAATATCTTAGATTTCAACCCTATAAATACCGCCTCAACCCTCTAGACTTCTCACAACTCTCAAAAATTCCTTTCTAACTTCGAAAGCTCCTAAAGCACTCTCTTGAAAGCTTAAATCTCTCTCTTGTCAAGTTTCCTTCAAATCCGAGGTAAGACTTTACGGTTTTTCTTTGAATTCACTAGGAACTTCTAGGATAGGTTTTCTTTCTCAAAGTCGACTTTAGGACTTATCTTCGCACACAAAAGGGTAATTTGGGGCCTTGCTGTCAAAACTTTTGAAAAACTTCGCAAAATGTTTTGTGCCGGCTCATGGGCCGGCGGCGCAGAATGACGACGCAACCCCAAATTATAATTTTGCTTGCGGGATAAGGTTTAGAGGTGATTTGAGAGAGGTTTGTAGTGTCTAGATAGTTTATCGTAGAGTTTTCTAGATTTCTCGATAATTATAGTAATTATAATTATTGACTTGTAGATCATGGTTATCGCTGCCAATGCTACGTTCCTTTTGGAAAAAGGAGTGGATCTCTCAGATCCTCACATGGAGTTACTGACCGGACACCCGTCCTAAGGTGGCACGGAGCAATCAAGTTTAATTATACTCGAGTCTTGCAAGTATAACTATATTTATTAAAATATAGTATAGATGCTAACCCAAGGTGGGATCTCTCGCAGAACTAAATGTAATGAGGCTAAGAGAATTGTGACGAAGGTTGTAACTTCTGTAATTGAGGGTTGTCACGATTTAATAAGATAATAAGAGAGAGTCAAAACAATACTTGAGAGAAAACCCTAAGGATAGACTATCATAGTTCGTTCATTATAGATAATAGATAATTGATATGCATTTACTTAACCAAGTTGAACTATGTATTTAAACTCTAAATACAATCAATCAAACAATGGAGAGAACACAAGATTAGGATAGATAACTCAACCACACTAGATTATGAACAATTTGTCAAAGCTCTTCGGGGCAATCTATATTATTGCCACACTGGAACAATAAACAAACTTATATATCAACAACAATCCTAATTATGCTTATAAGATATATAGAACACTCTTTAGCAAACCCTAAAGAGCACCTTCATTAATCGAGAGATAGACAAACTTTAGGAATGTCAAGATCTCATTCCCTAACAAAGCATTGATCTACAATCATATATATATATAAACAACTTCAACAATTACCTTTGAAGGAGTTGATCATACTTCATAAATGCAACATCAACATCTGAACTACGACGAAACATAGTGAACTCAAGTCACATCCTTAAGGCATTCCTTTAGTATCTACCTATTTAGTTACTCATGCTCTAGGCAGAGAACTATTCTAAAAGAATGCTTAATGTCCATGGTTGGGTTTGGAACTCTTAGTGAGGTGGCTTCACCTCTCGATAAATATCCTAGGGAAAGCACGGGCAGTAATTACATTCAGCGATTTGAGGTAAATGTCATTGATACCATTGACACCGAATCAGAGGAGGATCCTGAGGAATATATTCCCCAATATTCTCCTGGTCCCGAGCATGAACCCACCTTCCTTGAAAAGAAAATGACTAGTCTCGAGCAGACGGTGGAAGAGTTAAAAGCAACAATCTCAGCCCTTCATGCTCGATTGGATAACGATAAAGCATAAAATATCTACAATATTTAGAACACGATAGGGATTAGTCTAAGTTTAGTCTAAGTCTAGTTTAGGTTTAATTTAATGTTTCGCATTTTCTAATTCTGTCTTTTCTAATTCTGTATTTTATTATTCTGTCATTTGTCATTCAGTCTTTATATTTCAGTCTTTATTTTCTTTAGTTTTCTGATGTATTTGATCAACAATTTACCTTTCATAAATACAACATCTATTTGAACTTTCTATTTTTCATGATCTCAAGCATTTTCGTTTTTATTATCTATCTATCTAAAAAAATAAATAATATATAAATAACAATATCTAGTAATATTTCCCAATTTTTAAATTACCTCTTATTTTTTCCTTTCACATTGAGGACAATGCGTTCTTCTAAGTGTGGGGGAGAGAGGAGTATATTCACACTCTTCCCTTAGTTCTTTACTCTTATTTGATTCTAACATTGGGGACAATGTTACGTATTAAGTGTGGGAAAGAGGAGTAAGTTAGAGTAACTTACATTTTGGTTAACCCAAAAATTTTAAATTTTAGGTACTATTTTGAAAATCTTAACAATTTTTAAATTTAAAATTATTATTATCACCTATTTTTAGTGCTTGATTTAAATAATCTTCACTTTGATTTTTAACTTTTTGAGTAGAATTCGAATTATTTGAATTTTTAATATGTTTTGAGTTTTGAGTGAATAATTTCATATTCATGATAAGAGTTTAGTTTTAGTTGTTTTCTATAGCCTTAGAAGAATCTAAGTAATTTTCTAGGTTTAGTAGTATTGTTTGATTTTTATAGACAAATTTGTGGGAAACCCAGCCTAGTTGGAAGTTAAGCCCACAACATAATATATACATATATCTACTTAGAGAGAAATCTGTCTCTTAGTTTTGTTTTCTCTAGAACTTGTCTTAATTCTTAGTTAAAGCTTATTAGATTTAATGATTATTAATATGATAGAGGCACTTGTTTCTTCAACCCCTTTATCCCAAACACTAGCCAGTTACCATATATATATCCTTTGTTAGCCCCTTTGAGGTTGTACACTAAGGTGTACATTTAAATCTTCTCATAAAGATGGACTTTCCAATTCAACTCTCAAAGGTGAATTTAGGTAGCAAATATTAGAAAGAAAAAAAAAGATCTCGACAAAAGAAAAAGAAAAAAAATGTATATTAGTCGAGCAAAAATATCAAAAGTATCTTTGAGAAAGCTCAAGTATTCAAAGTATTATCATAAGAGGTTATCAAGAGAAAAGACTGGTCAGTCAAAAGAATAGAATCCTGTACCGTATGACTCAAATGAGCCTTACAGTGAACTAGCTACTTTCTTTTGAAGGATAAGTGGAGTTGAATTGATAAGAAAAACTTGAAGTGGAGACTTTAAAGTAAACACCATTTTCTTTCTTTTCTCCCTATATTTCTTCTTACATATATTAGCCTTTTCCCATACATTACAACCCTATTAAAGTCCTCTTGATTAAGAATCATTATTTCGCTTAAAGTGGAGACTTTGAGAATTTTTACAAGCTTATGGTAGAAACTTAGTCTAAGGAATGACTTGAGAGAAATAACACCCAATTAGTGAGGAGAGTGATACACTTATGGAATTGGTCTTATAAAAGTTAGATTGCACTACTTTACAGAGTTACTTGCCTAGTGAATTCTTTAGCTCTAGATTATGACTATGTGCTGGCCTTGAATCATGAACTTGGGAAAGTTCCTTGATTCTTTGGCATATACTCTTTTCTTCTACTTCGTACCATTGCTTAGGAGTGCAAAGTCTTAAGTGTTGGGGATTTGACCAGCCCAAAAGTGAACAAGTTATTTGGCCTTGTTTTAGTGTGTTTATAATAATAATATATTATAATTAGACCAATTAATATGCTAAGGATTGCACCAAGGTGTGGTGAAATAAAGTGGATAAAATAAATTAATTAGCGTTTATTTATAGTATTTTATAAATAGGTGATACTTAACAGTTTATTTAGTGTTCAGATATCCAAACAGGGCCAAACCAAGAGGGAAATATCAGAATATTCGAGAAGATCACATCGAGCACAAGATATTTTTGTGTCGTTGGATGAGCCGCCGGTGTAAGGGAGGTAAATCCCATGGCGCAAGCATCTGAGTGAGATATGACGTCAGCAAATATCTTCAGTGCAATATTACGTTGCGCCGTCACTTTGAGCCAACGGCCCAAATGGGAAATCTCGCGGCGCAAAATATTCAAGAGCGCAAACATATAATTTGGACGGCTAAGATTCAAGATACGGAGATATAATCTAAATATCGCAAATCTTTTTGTGCGCTTCCGTGTTGGGCCGCCGGCGCATGCAACGGCCCAAGCGCAAATTGTTTCCTTCACATGCGGACCAAGCACACTACTCAGTAGTATAAATAGAGAGCAGCATTCCACGCTCAAATCATCCCTGATCCCAGTAGCGAGAGCACAGCTCAATTTAGTATAGTTTAGAATAGTTCTCTGCCTAGAGCATGAGTAACTAAATAAGTAGATACTTGAGGAATACCTCAAGGATATGACTTGAGTTCATCTCATATTCATTCTAGAGATCAGATGTTGATGTTGCATTCATGAGGTATGATCAACTCCTTCAAAGGTAATTGTTGAAGTTGTTTATACGTTAAATTCTTAGATCAATGCTTTATTAGGAATGAAACCTTGATATTCCTGGAATTTGTCTATTTTATGATTAATAAAGTTAGCTCTTTTTGTTTTTACTAAAGAGTATTCTATCTATCTTATAATTATAATTAGGATTGGTCTTTGTTTGTTTATTGTTCCGATGTGGCAATAATATAGATTGTCCCGAAGAGCTTGACAAATTACTCATACCTAGTTAGGATGAGTGATCAATCTTAATCTTATATTATCTACCATTGTTTGATTGGTTGTGTTTAAAGTTTGAATACATCATTTAACTTAATTAAGTGGATGCACATTAATTATCTCTTCTTTATGATGAACGAACTATGATAGTCTATCTCTAGGGTTTATTCTCAAGTATTATTTTGACTCATATTATCTTATTAAATCGTGACAACCATAAAGTCTTAAATTCATAATCCCCATCACTATTCTCTTAGTCTCATCACATCGAGTTCCGTGAGAGATTCGACCTTGGGTTAGCATCTATACTATATTTTAATAAAATATAGTTATACTTGCAGGGCTCAAGTATAATTAAATTTGGCTCGTTTGACACCTTACGACGGGTGTCCGACCAAGAACCACAAATTCCTAGAGGATAGAGAACTGGCATAACCTAGCTTTGCTACCAATGAAGGATTTTAGATCTCCAAGACTTGACCGAAGGACCAAAAACCCGAAACATAAAAATAAATCCAGGAAAATACTCGAAACACATTGCGAAACTTACTAACCTAGACGTCATCGCTAATATTCTGGATCTTACTAGTGTCTCCACTCCACCAGGACTGATCTCCAAAAGTCCATCTCCTCATCACGAACTCCACCAAACGGTGTGACTCTACCTACTAGAGGTAGTGTCATGTTTCTACGACTGATCACGGATGAAGAACTCAAAGAGAGAGAAACATAATTATATGGGTTCTCTCAATATGAGAGCCCCCTCTCCAACTCATGGACTAGCAACTTGAATGATGGGGAATCACTCCTATTTATAGGAGAATGGGGGAGCTCCAAAATACTAACTATACTTAATTAAAATAGCCCACATTCCAATGGATCAACCCATAACCAATTGGACTCCCACATGGGCAGATATTTAACCCATAAAATCCAACATTTTTCATAGTATGTACTTCCCATTATTCCCACATGAGAACCATATGATATCATTAAACACTCATCCACTATGAATGAATACGCATGTAACTTGTCAACATATATCAACTTCCATCCAACAATATCCAATTTCAATCACATACAATCAAATAATCCAAAATGAACATTCATCATTCATGAAGGAATAAGCCTATAACTTGTCAACATATATCAAGTTTCATCCAACAATTACCAATTTCAATCATATACAATCAAACAATACAAAATGAAACATATTCTTTAAGATTGAAATGCATTCATTCACATCCATTACATCCAGTGTACCATAATATAACTATTCCAAATGGGACCAAATTGAGACCTTAGCAAAAGTTATGGGACCAAACATGCACTTTTATAGTCCACTTTATCCAAGTTTGCCATGTTAACCGTCCATTCAGCCTGCAACGTCAAATTTAATGGTAGAAGTTGGACGTAACTTAATATAGGACTAATGGCGGAACCTTTTGGAAAGTTATAAGACCAAAAGTACAACAAAAAAAGTTATGGAACCAAACTGAGAACTGAACAAAAAGTTATGGGACCAGAAGGCTACTTTCTATGGCTACTGAAAACCTAGTGGTGGGGGGGATAAATTTATATTTCAACTAATGCTAATATTTATTTATATATAAGTTTAAAGTCCCCACCAAATTATGCAAATGTAAATATATATATATATATATAGCAAAATCATGGTTTAATCTTTTTCAATAGGCGTTAATCATTATTAAGAATGACACTTATTGTTTTAAATTTATTTGTTGAGTAATCATGGTTTTTTTTCAAAGGGCGGTTTTAGTTTTCGAAGAAAGTGCTCATTGTTTTATGTTTCAGCCATCGAGAAAATCGTGGTTTCCTCTCTTTTCTATGTCTAATATTAGTTTTCCAAGAAACTGCACATGGTTTTACGTTTTAGCCATTGCAGAAATTGTGATAATCATTTTCTTTTATTGTTTATATTTCAATAGGAAATTATGACTTTTAGTAATAGAAAAACGTTATTTTATTTTTAAGTACTTTCAAAGTAAATGTTTTAGAGTAAATTACACTTTGGTATCATATGGTTCAAAAGGCGACATTCGAGTGTTCTATGTTACTCTTCGTTAATACATTGGTACCATGTGGTTCAAAAATTGCAATTCCGGTGTTCCATGTTATTCTTCGTTAACACTTTTATATCTTGAGCTTTGTTTCCATTTCCCAACTAATGGAACATGGCATGTGACTTGCACATGCGCATTTTTCAGCCTTATATTAACAAATTTTTACGAATGGGTTTGTTAAAAACCTAAAGTTCATCTTGTTCTTGTCTCCATTTCTCATTTCTCTCTAAATCCTCTACTCACCCCAACGGTCATCATGTCTAGTGTGAGATCCTAAAACTTTACAGGGTAGTTTTGGAAGGATTAGAGTAGTATTAGTTGTCCTTAATGTCTTAGAGAAACTTTTAGGGTAGTCTTAGGCTAATATTAGGACTTAGAAGTGTTTCATTTAGAAATTTGAGAATTTATCAAATACGATAGTTTAGAATTTTTATTGTTATGATTCATATCAAAATATTTTTATGAGCTTGTGGCAAAAATTTCATCTGGGAGTAAAGGAACTTGAAAATTTCATCTAACTTATTATTCTGACACTGTAATGGAACATTTTCAAGTGAGAAACAATAATTGATAGAGATAAAGTTTTCAAAAAATAAATTGCATATCTAGAACCTAATCGTCGAACCGAATCTAACGATATAAATTTTGTCAAGAAATTCTTTTTAGTTTCTAGAATTTTATGTTTTTAAGCATTGTTTTGAAGAGATTTAAATATTTCTAGATGTTTCAGTTGTTTCAGCCGTTTTTTCCTGGATCAAAATTGTCTTTTATCCCTCCAAAGTTGGTTTAAATTACGAAACAACCTCATCCACCCTTTTATCCCCCCAAGTCACATGCCAAGTTCCGTTAGTTGACTAACATAAATAAAGCTCAAGTTACCAAAGTGTTAACGGAGAATAGCACATGTCACTCAAATGCCATTTTCTGAACCACAAGGTACCAAAGGAGAAGATGACCAAATCACATGATATCAAAGTAGAATTTACCCTATTTTTTATTATGTTCTTTCAATGAATGATACTAGTTGTTGTAAAAGACAGACTACTTTATTTTTTAGTTATGAAGTAAACTAATTATTTTCCTTTTTTCATTAGGTGATAATAATGTGAGTTTAGTGTTCACTACACGCATTCTTTAAACTGTAGTTGCCCATTGAAATTAAAAAAAAAAGAACGTAGTTATCTCGTTAGAAAAATATAAAATAATGGGCACTAGTTTCAAAAATAGTTTCCACCCATTAAAAATGATAAGATAAACATTAAAATAAAAGAAACCTACAATTTTGTTGATAGCTAAAACATAAATTAAATAGGCGTTTTTTTAGAAACAAAAACCATCTATTGATATTAAAAAAATCATTTTTTTTATTATTTAAAACATAAAATAATGAGAACTAATTTTAAAAATTGATATCGCCCATTGAAAAATATAAAATCATTTTTGTAATAAAATAATACCTTGATTTTCTCAATAGCTAAAACATAAAACAAATATGTGCATTCATTGAAAATTAGATAAAAGTATTGTTGCTACTGCAAACGTATGGGGTCATTTTCAGTTATACCCCCAACGTTTTGTTTTGTCAATTGTACCATCAACGACTCAATGTTTCACATTTAAGTCAATGATACCCCAGCCAACATTTTTTTTTGTTGTTTTAAGGTTCTTTGGTTTCCATTATTTACAAATCCTCCATCCTCTCAAGATTTTTCTTTCACACGGGTCCCTAACTAATTACAGAGCAATCCATAATGTTTTTCATCTTTAACGAACTGGTCCTTGCAATTGAAAAACCCGAAACATCTTTCCCCCTCTGTTTTTCACAGTATTGGCAACCACACACAAACTTGTCGGTAAACCTCAAATACAAACAAATCGAGCAGAAATACCAATAGCTCTAGCTCCTAGCGTTAACACACAATCTCCGATGGTGGTATCGTCGTTGTCGTCGAAATTGAGAAGTAAAGTAACTTCAAAATGCCTTTGGAGAGAGAGACAAAATAGAGAGGATGGGTGAGAGAGGCGGTTGTAAGGGAAGGAAAAGGGAGTGGAATGACATAATTTAGGGAAGACCATGAAGCTAAGGACGACAACGAGAAGGACCATGTCGACAAAAACAAAGATAGAGTGGACAATGGTGATGAAGTGTGGTGGTGATGTTTTATGGTAAGAGAATGAGGGTTGTTAATGGCTTCTAAGAACTAGTTTGTTAAAGATGACAAACATTCTGGACCATTCTGTAATTAGTTAGGGGTTGGGGTATAATTGACTCAAATGTGAAATGTTGGGGGTATAATTGACAAAAAAAATGTTGGGGTATAACTGAAAATGACCACATACGTTGGGAGTACCAACTGTACTTTTGCCTAAAATTAAAACTATCCTTCGAAATAAAAGAAAACTGTGGTTTTCACAACTGATAAAACGTATAAGTACTATTTTCAAAAATTGATAGTGTCCATTAAGAAAGAAAAGACTATGGTTTTACTTTAAACATATATTAATCTATGAAAAATCGAAAAGGCCAATTAAAATAAAAGAAAGTCATGATTTTCACAACAGGTAAAACATATCATTTCCAATTCAAAAAGCTAATATCATGGTTTTGCTTTAAACATGCATCTATAAACAGCAATAGTTTCAATTCCATACCATATCTACTCACATTGATAATCATATCATTTCTCAAATTTATAGGAGATTTTAAATATAATCCTTCATATCACATTAGATATGAATCAAAATCTAACTCCTACAATTGAAGCTCAACTTCTGCGAAAAGTAATAACAAAGGTATAGATGAAATACTATGTTAAAGTGAAATTTTCAAAAAAAAAAAAATTGACAAATTGAGTTACCAAAATTTTACCGTAGATGCTCAAATGGAGGCCTTTACCAAATCCGCCATATCTGTCATTTGAAACTGCTTCCTGGCTATATGGCAAGATTTGGTGATGGGATTTCCTTCCGTAGAAGGGTAAGGTTAGAACAAGTGGGACATTAATGCTTCTCAGTTCTCACTAATCACTATGCATACTTTCATTCTCTCCCTATGGATGATAATTATTTTGGATAATTAAGATACCTGTTCAAAAAAATTATCTGATATCAGTCAGATACCGGATATCGGATATAATACAGATAGTGAAAATCAAATATTTTTCGGATATTGGGCAAATATGATCAACACTTATTGATGGTGATGCATTTGCCAATCTTGTGTCATGTGATTGTGTATATTATCAAGATCCCAAAATGTAATTTACTCTAAAATAAAATGTAAGACAGCAATAAGATTCCAAATTAAAATTTTAAACGTTCTTTCTTTCCTGAATTTAACATTCTCTAAATTTAAACATTTTGAAAGTGTTAATATCTACATAAATAAATAATATAGCAGAAGTTATACTTTTTGTGTCATTTCCGTTATCTGTTCAATCTCTTTCATTCTCTTCCACTCTTCTCAAAGCATAATACTAAATGAAACCACAAGGTAAACTGGTGAAGAACTAATTACCTGGCCTCATGGACTGAGTAACAACTAACATAAAATACAATATTAAATTTCACCATAAGTTGAAAATACACAACTAAAATCATGCAAGCAAACTATAGTTGACATGATACATCACATAGATGATCAGAAAGAGATCAGAAGAAGAGTAAGAGTATTCAGTCAGAATCATGTCTCCTCTTCTCCCTGTCCTTCCTGTGTTTCTTCTTGTCATCCACATCACGGGAATGCCTCTTCTCGTGCCTCTCCTGCCTCTCTTGCTTTCGCTCCTCACGCCTTCTTTTCTTTCTTCTGCTTTTATCATCTTCAGATTCATCTTCTTCTGCAGTCTTCCTTGGTGGTTGAATTGGCATAGATACGTTTTCCACCTTAGGTGGTGCATTTTCTGCAATTGTGGCCACTGAAGAACCGGAATCTTCCCAAGGGTGGGGTGCTCTGCAGGAAGAGATTAAAACGAAAATTTTATTCAACTGTTGTAAGATGACTGTTTCTGAAGATAGATATGGCAGACCAAAGATTCTTAAACAAATCATATCAATAATTGTTTTTTTTTTTAAAAAGGTACATCAAAGGTAAATCTTACTAAAAAGTAAATTTGGCATGCTTTAAAGCCAACTAAGTTTGCAGACAGTCAAACCTTACCATGAAATGTATTCACAAATTTAGAGATACAATCAGCACGAGTAAACAGTGAGAAAGACTAGCAATAATTGAATATCAATATTCTTAATCTCTACAAACATTCTTGCTGAAATTTTTCAGAGGAGACTTCGATTATTGATAGAACCAAACTTTAAATCAAGGCAAGTTATAATTCAATTTCCATGTTAAAGTGGCAAAGACAAGATAAAGAATTAAAAAAAAAAAAAAGCATCATTCTATAATCTGGTGCATAATTGGGCTAAATCCCACTCTCATGATGGCATTAGTGTGTATTCATCATCTTGATATTGAACTTATGGCTTGTACTGAAGCGGTAGAATTTGTTGAATGAGTCTTTGTCTTTATGCCTTTAACTTGCCAAAAAAAAACAAGGATCCAGTTTGAAAATACATATTGTGGAGAGACACGTAAAGCAGAGGGGACTTTCTTCCACCTAGGATGGCTACAGAAACATGACCCTGGATTTGCCTCCCAAGGCACATCAAAACTTGGGGTCACTGGTCATTTACTGATAAAACGCACTTAGCAGAACTGGTCTGGACAATCTGATGCTACAGCAACCATGAACTACGGCACTTAAAACTCAATCAGGACTGATTTCAATTTATACAAAATAGACATTGCAATATAGTGGACAGGGATGATGTACCCTGAGAAATATATTTATACCTAAAAAACTGCACAACAGATAAAACAATTAACACCTCGTCAACATATGCCATGTGCCAAGGCAGGCACACTGAATAACATTCAAGCCTATCATTCATTTTATAAGATATGCTAAGAAAAAAAAGCTGAGATAGAATTACCAGGAAGTAGAAGAAACTGTATGACAATAAAAATAAATGGAAGAGATAGACATTTCAATATAATGGACAGGGAGATGCATCTTGAGAAACATATTTGTACCTCGAACAACCACAATGGATAAAACAATTAACAACTTTGTCAACACAGATGCCAGGGGCTAAGGCAGGCACACTGAATAACATTCAACCCTATCATTCATTTCATAAGGCATGCTAAAAGAAATCAGAAAATGCGGAAATAGAGTTATCAGGAAGTAGAAGAAAATGTTTGACAACGAAAATAAATGAATTACTTTAAAGCTTTAGCCCAATCAATTTACCTAGAAAAACCAAGACCATCAACCCGTGCTGCATCAGCATGACCTGCACCCACATCCTCCGCTGTAGACCCTCGCTTTACCAGTTCTGAATACTCATGTTTATCAAGCCGGTTACCTTGAGGACGGCTTGCACGCTTAGGAGCTAAACCAAGAGCCTCCCTCATTGCTTGCTCTTCCTCTTCCTTAATTCTTTTGATCTCTTCTTTTGCGGCCTCCATCTCTGCACTCAAGGCCTTTTTATCCTTTGCATACCAAAATAGATCTTTACCTGAATCATTAAGAAAGAAGATTTACAGCAATGATTTTTTTGGGGAAAAAAAATCCTAAGAACAAGCAACATATGTATACATTTAGTAAAAGAAAAACAGATGTTCCAGACACTCAATCAATGAAACTTAAATTGGCTAAATCACATGATAACTTGCCAGTTGACATTACCAGGAAATGGAAATCAATGAGAGCCACTACCTCTATATATGTTCCAAAATAGACATGGAGAATTATTTCATGCTTTGAAGAAAACAAACATTCTACTCTGAAAATCAGCCCACACTCGGTGTGATGTACCTCAAATGACTAAAATATCTTATATAACAATTGATTTTTAAAGAATCCTATTTAAGTATGAAGTCTCTCACCCTTCCTAAGAAAAAAGATCGACTAAACGCCAAATTAATTTGTAGAATGAAGAGCAAACGACCGAAGGAAAGCACCAAATTAAATAGTCATACAACAGTGTAACTTCCCTATTTGTCCATGTATCCATTTTCAATGCCTAAACAACAGTACTATGCACATAAGTTCACTATATTCTGATGTGTCTCTTTGGTCCCATTCCATGCTTCTTAGATGCTAATGGATCAGAGCAATAACTAGTTTGTACCTAAATATTATCAAGAGATAAGCTGCAGTGGGCTGTAGGCTCAATGTCGTATTTTGAATTTTAGTATATTAATGATATGTGTGTGTGTGTGTGTGTTGCACGCCTGTGTAAGGTTCCAACCACTCATACAAAAGAATAGTTTTCCCAGTAGGAAAGCAAGGTAATGAAACTAGCATTAACCAGAAAAAAAAAAATAGAAAGGAAGAATCAAGAATTCAATCTTCCTATCAAATATGGGATAAAGTCCCAAAAGCGGAAGGAATTCTAGTTTATGAAATCCCTATCAATAAGACCCCTTAAAAGGTGAAAGTTTCAAGAGTCCTCGATAGACCAAAAGCTCTACAAGAGAGAATTTTTGAAAGGTGAAAAAACAATAAAGTTCCAAAATGACCAGGGGAAAGAAACAAGAGAGCAGAAAGAAATATTTAAAACTTACAACTCAAGTATCATCCCAAAACCCGACACAAATACCATCTGAATTCTGACATCATCAAGAAAACCACTTACGAGAAATTATTATAACCTCTACCAATACCTGAATCTGTGCATTACATGCCAACTTAAAACAATTGCAAATTGTCTTCCACTTTATAAATTCCTTGTAAGACATCCCAAATTCCAATACCAAATGAAGAAGTCCAGAAAATTTATTAGTTCCTTTATGAGGTGTAGTTTAAAGAACCATCTATAGGATCAGAGAAGCTTAGACATACTATTCCAACACCATTCACAGATTAAAAGAATACAAATCTCGCCCTCTATTAGAGCAAAAATAGTTATTCTGACCAATCTACAAAGACCCTCTCTAAAAATTTTTCAGAATCATAAGAACTGAGTGAAATATAAAGCTGCTATTTTAGTAAATGTTAACTGGCTCTTGGCACCTACTCTAACACCAATTTCAGACTAAAAAATCGTATAAACCAAAAACTAACTGACCTGTATTTTAGTTTTTATCGACTCAATTGCCCTTATAGAACAAATTTTAAATTAAACATCTGAATCCCAATAAAACTATAAAAGCATTTGCAATAACAAAATTTCTAGGTGTAATTTTGGTGATTTCTGTAGGCCTATCTTAATAGAATTTTATTGTCTTATAAGGGTATAGTTTGTTGTCCTAATTTTCAATTGGAGCAAGTAAGAGAATAGGCAGCAAAGTACAAACCCACAATAGCCATATCTCATCGTATGGCACTAACGCATGTGTTTTCATTCATGTATGCTATTCAGACTACGCTATTACTTGTCCAAACTCCAAAGCTGACATGCAAAAACATAATTGGATATCCATCAGAAGTGTAAGCTCAAAGAACAAACAATTTTACCTTTCTGCCATCTTCCAACAGGGGCCTTGATACTGTGACCAAGATAGTTCTCCCGATGTTTATCAACTTTAACATCATCCCAACTGAACTCTGCATCACAGGCAAAGCATAAACAATCAATGGTTACCAAAGATGGAGATTCAGAATTGCAAATTTAATAGGATTTAAGTATTACCATGTTCTCCAGTGACTTACATAAATATACACACAGGTTTGACCTTTGAAGTCATGCACTTTGTAAAGATCATTGAAACACACTTTGGTATTACTATATTCTCCGTCCCTCCTCTCTCTACCCCCAAATCCCCCTTCATTTCTTTCTCCATCCCTCAAACCCCTCTAGTTCCTATAGTTCATCATACATTAAAAACATGATCTAACATATATGAGTATGATCTGTCAATAATCTACATGTAATTTCTGCAACAGGTTGAAGAGCCTCAGGATAAATCCTTTGCCACATATCCAAGATCCATTATCTAGAGACTAGAAGATTTTGTATGAAGAACAATGATTTTAGAAAAGGTTTATGCATAAAACTATTAAAAATTTAAGAGGAAAGTTTTTAATTAGGATTTAAGATTGTCAGGTGTAATTTCCTGGCCAGCAAGCATAATTTTTAACTGTTCCCTACAAATTTGTACTACTTTTACAGCGAAACCCATAGTTGAAGAATCTTTCGCCTTGGAAACAAGAGATTAAAAGTTATGTGCATGTGTATGGACTATGGAGGGTATGGTAACAAGAAGAGACACGCAATGCTAGAATGCATAACTGTATGAAAGCTTATTTCCATTTTACTTCATATTTTAACAATCTTCAGATTATAGGTTCTGTAAAACAAAATATGGAAAACTAGACGAGATGACAAAGTTGAAGTTGGCAACAAAGTCACAGAAGCCATCAGAACCATGACGACAAAAGGTAAAAGGTCCCTCATATGTTATGTGAAGGAAAACCCTATAAATTGCAACAGTAACAGTTTGTCACAAGGGTAAAAATTTCAGGAGAGGAATTAAAGTACAGTCATATTCTGTCCAAATTTTGCATTGGTAATCAATAAACCTATCTCTTCATGTCAAATCCCCCAATTCCACAACAATTTGTACAAGGAAGGCTAAAGGAAAAATAAAACCACAGATAACGACAACAACGGCAACGAGAAGAACGAAATTACCAAGGCACAATATATATATCAGAAGATTTATTTTCTAGGAAGGAAATTTTCGCAATCGATTCATCGCAAGCAGAAAATAAAACGCTACGCCTCGCTGAAATTAAGAAAAAAATACGGTAACTGCTGAATTCAAAGGTAAATCTTGAGGAGGATAGAAAGAAACACTCACGATCTCGACCACCACGAACGCCTCCTCTGGTTGGATGATACATATTTCGATCTTGCAGTCTGGACGCAGCTCAAAGCCTTTCGCAGTTTTCTCTTCCTCTCAATTCCAAATGATTTTGTTTAGGCTGCTGCAATTGCACAAATCTCGGACCGAGCCGGGAAGATTATTAAAACCGAATCAGACAGTGCCCCAGCGACAGGCCTTCGAGTTACGAGTTGATTGGTTCAATCGGGTAGACCGACGGTCGAACCGATGACGTCATAAATATATAAATAAAATAAATATTAATTATTTTAAATATAATTATTCCATAATTGATAAAATATAAATATAAACTTTATATAACAATAAGATATAATTGTAAATCTAAAATTTTATTGTGCTACATAAATAAAATATACAAAAATCACAACATAAATAATTATTAGGTTAGTAAAAATAAAAAAAAAAAATGAGTTTTTTTCCTTTGTTTTAATAGGTTTACAATATTTTCTATTGAGTTTCATATTATTTTTTTTATATTTGGCCCACAAAACCAAGAAAAAAACTAAAAAAAATGAATTTTTCATAAAAAGTAGTGACTCGGCCGATTTTTTAAAAATCGTTCCAGTTCCTGGTTCAACCCGGGTCAATCCGGTTCGAAGCGGTTTTGGGCGGTTCAAAGCGGTCTAATGGTCCAAACCGAGCCGTCTTCACTCTTGGGTCCCGGTTCGACCGTCCGGTCCGGTCCAGGTTTTCAAAACATTGCTCAAGTAGACGACTAAAACTTTTTAAAATTTTTTTTTAATTTTTATATATTGATAAAAAATTAATTTTGAATCACTATGTTTTTATTATTAAAAATATTTAATTTAATTTATTCGTTTAAAAATTATTGATTTAAGTGAGATTTAGTATATATTTTATGTATTTTTAATATACAATTAATAAAAATAATAATATATGTATATTTTCTACAATAAAAAGATATTTTGTAAAAGAAAGATAAAAGATCATTTGGTGCCCCTAACGTTTGAGATCAGTTTCAGTTATACCCTCAACGTTTGTTTTGTGTCGGTTATGCCCCCAACGTTTCACATTGTTGTCAATTATACCTTAACCTGAATTTTTTTGGACCAAAGTCCTATTTTGGACCCTCAAATTTGCTCAAAGTTCCGTTTTGGTCCCTCAAGTCTCCGGTGAACTTTTCGGCGAGATACACGACGACTCCGACGAATACAAAAACTCCTCATCCAAGGATTTTTGACCTCCTGAGTTCAATGACGGCCTCCATTTTTCGAAAAAATGACTGAAAAGTCACTGAAAAATTACATAGTCGTTGAAAAATTTACACAATCGCCAAAAATCATATTTCCGGTCATTTGTTCGCAAAATGCAGGCCACCATTAAACTCAAGAGGTAAAAAAATCTTGGATTAGGAGTTTTTGTAGTCGTTGGTGCTGCCTTGTATCTCGCCGAAAAAGTCGTCGGAGACTTGAGGGACCAAAATGAAACTTTGAACAAACTTGTGGAACCCAAATAGGACTTTGGCCAAAAAAAATTGATGTTAGGGTATAATTGACAATAATGTGAAACGTTGGGGGCATAACTGACGCAAAACAAACGTTGAGAGCATAACTGAAACTGACTCAAAACGTTAGGGGCACCAAGAGATCTTTTTCCTAAAAGAAAATATAAATATATATAATAAAAAAAAATTAAATAATGAGTATACTCGGTCCAGGCCGAGCCAACAAGACCAAAACTCAAGATCCGGCCCTGCCCGATTTCAAAAAACAGACTGGGCAAGGCCAAGTTTGTTCACTCCTAGCAATCATCTATGTTCTTTGGTTAAAGAAAAGAAAGGAAAAAATGACTTCCACCCCTCACAATTAAAAAAGAAACATTCCACCAAGTTTGCATTTTGACCGAATTTAGAACCGGCAATCCAACCGAACTTATACTTTGGTACACAAAACTCTTTTTCTGTTACTTTTCTATAGAAAAAAGCATGTACAAGTCATGTACATGGTCAAAAATACGAAATTCACCCTCATAAACTCAGGTTTCATGATTCAGCCTAAAAACAATACAAAATGCCCTACCTTCAAGTACATAATGAATCGTGTTTTTTGGAGGTTGAATCGTGAAATCTGAATTCAAGAAGGTCGATTTCGTGTTGTTTATCTTGCACATGACCTACACGTGCTTTTATCTACCAAGGGATAACGAGGAAAAAAAAATTGGGTATCAAAATGCTAACGACGAATAAAATAGGCTACCAAAATGTCTTTTTTAAAAGGATAAAATACCAAAGTAAAATTAGTTCATATCTTAGAATACCAAAATATAATTTACTAAAAACTTAATAAAATCATATCTGAAACCCACTTAATTTATTTTATTTTATAAAAAATTTTGTTTGATTTTTATAAAATTTATTACATTTAAAGTTTTGTTGCTTTAATTTTATTTTATGTCTTGGGATCATTCTTATAATGTACTATATTTCAGTTTATTAAAAAAATGTTAAATTGTTAATTTTAATTATTTATGTATATAATGTTTATATTTTATATATTAAAGATAATTAACATTTATCTTTTGTTATATCATCTAGTTCAACCGACTAAAGTATAAATTTAACACTAATTTAAGTCTATGAAGTATGAACAGTTCAATCCAAACCACATTGTTTTTAATTATTTTTGAAAAAAAAAAAAACCATCATCCCGTGTGTTATCACTACTGTTTTTCATTTTGAAGAATAGGTATCTCTGAGCTTACAATTAAATTTGTTTTTTTTTTTTTATTATTGAGTTGGGTGTGCCTCATGAGCTTAAGTCATGAGTTGGGTGTTTTTGAGTTGACGGGATGTGCCTCATGAGCTTGACAATTTGCTCCTTGCTGATGCTGCTGGGGTTTCTACTCCTAGAAGATTTTAAGCTTTTGTTACTTTTGCTCTTGTTTTTGCTTTGTTGGGCCTATGCCCCTTGAATTTACCAAAAACAAATTGTTTTTTTGTTTTGGGCCTAATAATTAAAGTTGTTATTCAGATCATCGAAATAAATTTAAATTTTATCTCCGTCAACAATCTTTTTCATACACACTAAGATCATCCAGAAAAATGAAAATTTTATCTCTATCAACAATCATTTTTATACACACAACTACCTATAAAAATGGTAGAAATATGGTAGAAATTTCTACCATTTGGTAGGTAGTTGTGATTCTTAAATATAAGAATTTTCTTAGAATATTCCATCATTGTTTTCAATGATATTTCAAGGCATTTTATACACCTTTGGGATTCAATTGCATGCCTTTATGATCTTTTATGATGAAATATGGTACTTTGAGATTTAGTGCTTAATTGGACTATTTTGTAATAAATTGTGATTTCTCTCGGGTTTGATATTTATAATTGTTTGATCCTTTTTAATCTTGAGAGTTCACACATTCTTTGGTGTCTTTGATAGATTTGAATGAAATCCAAAGCATTGGAAGCCTCAAGGAAGAGCCGAGGATACAAGAAAATGAGTCAGAAACTAAATCAAAATTGTTTGGTACAACTTCAGGATGTTCGCCAGTTAGGGCAAACTGGCGAAGACTACGCATAATTTTCTAATTAACAGGCCCAAGCCCGTTTCTCGATGAATTTGGCCCGTTCCACTTGGGGATGATCCGAAAATTATATAATATTCAACCCTAGGACAGATTTTGGAGGCTAGCAACCCTAGAGACACACTTTACACCTTCTCCTTCATCTCCTCTCTTCTCCCACCTTCATCCATGGCTATCTTGGAGGCTAGGAGGCTTGTTGAAGCCGAATCTCTCTCCATGAGCAGCTAGATTCCACACCCATAGGAGGCCTGAGCTTGGTTCTACACTTAGGGAGTTTTACTTTACTCTTTTCATCGTTTTATATTAGGGTTTGAGTTTTTTTTTATTTAGAGAACTTGTAATTCTGATATTGTTTATGAATTTGAGATTGAATTTTGGATTCTAATATGTATTGATTATTCTTGTCTTGATTATGATTCGTTTGAATACGTTGTAGTTGGTTTGACTAATAATTGGGATAAGTTTCTCTTTGATAACATAGTCTGAGTTATAGAGTTGCCTGAATTCTTTATCTTATCTCGCCATTACCTTCATTGATGTGATTATCTTGGTTATGGTTATAATTGAGTTAATTGCTATGTTTAACAGTAGTTAGACAACTTTAGTAAATGGTTTGTGAAGTAATTACTCCGATCTTTATAAGCTAGGAAGGCCTAATGCGATTCCTCCATTGGATGTTTCCATCAATAAGTGTCTTATCTATCTTTATCGTTTTTGCTTATCTTTTGCTTATTAATCAAAAACCCCAAAATATTTTATCCTTTAAGTTTAGTTTCTTTTGCCCATAAGATGTTTGATAAATTGCTCCCATCAATTTTCCAATCATTATAAGTATGCTTGTTTATCGAGTTTCCACTTGAGGCTCCGAGACAGAAAGACGACCTAGGTTGTGCCACTATGGTACATTATCTAGTATTTATTTGATACGCCTTACGACGGGCGCGGTCATTAGTTCAACTTTGAAAATTTTAGGAATGTTTGATATTTTTCCAAATATATCATTCACTTTTTATTCTCAAATAATAAATTATCAAACGTAGAAATTCTCGAAAATATTTCACGATAATACCTCAAAAAAATGTGCTTTGATTCTACATCATAAAAAAAAATCTATCATAATCAAAATTTTTAAATAAAATTAACAATTTCATCAAGAAAAAATGATTTCAAAACATAATGTCCATAATTCTTCAATTATTAATGTAACCTAAAAAAGTCATTGCTCAAAATATAACTAACATAATTCTCAAAATAAAACTTAATTAGATAGATTTGACAAAGATAGAGATAAGAAATGAAAAGAGTTTGCAGAATAAAATTCAATTAGCTAAGTCAAAAAAATGTAATTTAGTCATTTTATGTGGATCAAAATAATCTTATCTCATGGAATTAGACTAATCCGAACCCCTAGGGTGGGATTAAAAAGTGGTCATTTCATGGGATTATGCTTCTCCCGGGAATACAATATTTCTGGGACTAATTTTTTAATTTGTGTACCAAACGCGGAATTAGCTTATGCCGAAGCTCATAATGTCATGACTATTTTTTCAAACCATGTACCAAACACCCCTAAAGGTCAAAGGGTGCAATGATGATATAAACAGATCAAAGGGTCATTTTGGTCCTAAATGTATGCCTCAATGTTCATTTTGGTCCTTTATGTTTCAAAATGTTCAAATTGATCCTAAATATTAGCAAAATGTTTCATTTTGGTTTTAAATATTGGTAAAATGTTTCATTCTGGTTCAAAACCATTGAATTTGGTCAGATTTCTCTCATCTACTTGTTAAGAGCAACTCGTAGCTTTAGATTCCTCGCAGTCAAATTTGAAACAATAGAGATGTGATCAACTTTACTTGTTTGACCATGAAACGAATGGTCTACTTTTAGGACTGATTTGACCTCGTTTGCTTATGACTCCAACTAGATAGAAAAAGTACTCTTTGAGAACAATACTAAATTTAAACTCGTCACATTTGAACTTGAAATGAGTCATATTCAATAATCTGGAACCAAAATGAAACATTTTACCAACATTTAGGATTAATTTGAACATTTGAAACATAACAGACCAAAATGAACATTAAGGCATACATTTAGGACCAAAATCACCATTTAACCTATGAAACATCATAAGATAACGAATTTCACAATTTTCATTTCTATTAAATCCATCCCTCAAGCAAAAAGTTTCATCTATTTGTAACTTTACATGCACTGGTCACTAGCTGATGCCTATGATTTACAAAGAAATGCCAAACAGATCTACTAAAATAAAAAAATTTAATTGGCAAAATACTCCCTTGTACAAAAAGACACCGATACTTTATAAGTTAGCCACCAAAACCCTTAACACTTTACAAATAGGGTGTATGAATGAAGCCTACTCTGCATCTATATATACAGATTGTGCAGCTTGATTTCTTAGCAATATCTACATCTGAAAGCCATAATTGGAGTACCCAAACCCACCACCCAATTGATCTGGAAACAGGTCTTGTGGGTTATATTGATGCACCGGCGGCTGCGACTGTTGCATCGGCTGTGACTGATGTACTGGCTGCTGCGACTGCTGCACTGGGCAACCGGAAAGACGGCTATGATCTGCAGATACTAGGTTGCTGTCCACAGTGGTTATGTCATGGATGCTTGATCTTTTCCTCTCTTTTTTCCCTCCCGAGTTTTGTCGAAGGAAGTATTTTTGCGCATGACTAGCAACCTGAGTCGGTGTTCTTGTCACCACGATGTTTCTCGAAATGCTCCTCCAATCTCCCTTGCCGAATTTGTTCAGTCCGATGAGGAACAGCCTGTGACAGAAGGACATGATGATATGATCAGAACCCAAAATGATATCACAGAAGTATATGAAAAAGGGCCATCATTTGAGAAATCTAAGGATTCTGGAAAGTTAAAGCTGCCAAAATAGCAAAAGGGACATCATAAACACAATTCAAATTTAGAATTTCCTTGGAATTCATTCATGAAATCCATTCACAAGTGTCAACAATTAATCATTGCAGCAAGTGAATCAGTAGTTAGGGATTCTTCATATGTAAGATTATTCTACCCTGTTATTCAGAATAAGATGAGTGAGAGCCAAACACAAAAAATATTTAAATAAGTTGCAATTTTGATAGGTGAATGCCCCAGAATTGAGGTATGCTCAGAAATCTAACACGTTATCCATAGATTCCACTAACAAACCGAGTTTTTTTTTTATTTACACAAGAGGTAGCGGGTTCACATCCTGAAACAGTTTCTCTGCAAAGCAGGGATAAGTCTCCATACATCTTGACCCTTCCCAGACTCCACCTAGTGAGAGCTTCGTGCACTGAGCTGCCCTTAACACCACCTATATCTGGATTCTATTACCAAAGACTGTCTAATCCTATCGGGACTTTGTCATAATCAAGATTCATTACCACTATAGGAGTTTGTCAAGAACTAATATGATAAAAGTCCCTTTACAAAAAATCCATGTGCATACATAAGGTCAAGAACTACAAACTAATCTGCATTCAAGAAAGTGAAAGGAATAATGAAATCCAAATCTTGTTTTACAGTGAAATAAGTTACTTGGGATTTAAGAGAGAGGCAATGTAAAACTTACAAACTGGCTTCTAAAAAAGTCGTTAAAGCGTGTAATATTCATACAGATACTCCCTTTAAGTGCTGTTGCAGCAAAACTTGTTGAAAAATATTAAAAAAAAAAGAAATCAATAAAAAAAAAAAGAGAGCCGAAGAATCAGAATGATTTTCCTTAGAAAAAAAAAACATTTTACAAAAAAGGCCGATTTCATGTGCCGTCTAACTTAATTCCTTAGAAACCAAAACTGGATTTCTCAAATAAATGTCGTACTAACGAACTTCCTTCTTTCTCGGCACCCAAACAGATTGTTGCATAAGAAAATCTCAACAAATCAAAAGAAAAAAGAAAAACCCTCAAATTAAAGAACAGAGCAGTAACAAAACAGAACCCAATTGCAATCAAAATTGGATTTTGAGAAAGTCGTTGAAACGTGTAATATTCATAGAGATACTCTTAAAGCACTCTAGCAGCTAAACTTTGTTGAAGAAGAAAAAAAAATCCAAAGAATCAGAATGATTTTACGAAAAAACCGATTTCATATTCCGGTCTAATTCCTTAGAAACCGAAACTAAATTTCTCAAATGAATGTCGTACTAGCAGCGAACTTTCTTCTTTCTCGGCACCCAAACAGATTGTTCCGTGAGAAAATCCCCAAAAATCAAGAGAGAAAATAATAATAATAATAATAATAACCTCAAAGGAGAGAACAGAACCGAATTGAATTGAAAATTCCAGAACACAAACCCATATAAATATATACCTATGTTCTTCCTCAGTCCAAGGGGTTCCTTTTTTTCTCTCGCCGTCAGGTTTGGCGGTGAAGGAAATTTGGTGGCGCGAGTCCCAATCGGAGCATTTTCCCGGCGGCATCTCCGGGTAAGCGGGAACGACGACACGACCGGCGTCAATCTCGCCGACGTCGTGGACCAATTGCTCGTATCGTTCCTTGACGTCGGCCGGCGACCACCCAGGGACCATCTCGGCGATCCTCTCCCACCGGTCCGGCAAGTCCTCCGGGAACATCAAAAGAGCCTTCTCGAAGAGCTTGTCCTGCTCGCGAGTCCACTGCGGCGGCGGACTCGGCCAAGAGGCGGCGGCGGCGGTGGCGGTGGAATCGTGAAACATCGATCTCTTTCGTCGTTTTTGAATCGAATTTCAAAGAGAGAGAGGGGTATTATTGTTCAGTTGGTTGTTTTCTTTCTCTGACTAGGAAGCTCGCTCGCTTTCTAGGAGATTTCTGTCACGACCCGTCTATGATGGCTCAAGAATTCCCTAGAACTCTCTCCATAAGACTAGAGAATGAAAGAATTCTCTAGAAAGTACTAGAATTGTGTAGAAGTGTGTAGAATATTCTAGAAGAGTATGGAATCTTCTAGAAGGGTGTAGAACTCTCTAGAAAGATCTAGAAGTCTCTACACAACTCTAGAAGGATGTAGAAGGTTCTAGAAGCTTGTGGAAGCCTAGTAGCCTAGACTATGGTAGAAGGCTCTAGAACCTAATGGAGAGGAGAAGATACTTCATGTACATAGTAGAATTGTATAGAAGGATCTAGAGAATCATTTTAGACCGTAGGATCAAATTGATCTCCACCGTCCATTAAGGAGGTGGAATGGCTATAAATAGGCCTAGGTTCTTTCATTTGTAACCAACCAAGAGTTGTGAGTAATATAATAGCATTCCAAGTTATCCATTCTCTTGTGTGCTCTCTTGATCACTTCCACTACTCTCTTAAAGTGTGAGTGTGAGAGTTTTGAGAGGCTGACTAGTACTTAGAGGCGAAAGTACTAGGCCGCACGGTCACTTAGATAGGATGAAAATCTAAGTCCGTGACAGTTGGTATCAGAGCTACGTTCGATCATCCTTTGGGAAGAGTTTGCATCATGGCTGGGAGTAACGAGACCACCCATGTTGTGCAAGTGGAAAAGCCACCCATAAGGGGAAGGTCAAGGTCGAGGGAGGCTTTGGCCAACGTTGATACTAGGCTAGCCAAGGTGGAGTTAGCCATAGTTGATGGAGAGGATAAGTTCGAGGGGCTAGACCAACGCATCGAGGAGCTCGAGAAGGGGAAAGAAGAGTTCCGTGAGGAGATGCAAGGTGCCCTAAACCAAGCCCATGATGAGTGCCTAAGCCAAGTGAAGGCTTTGGAGGAGAACTTCAAGACCATGGAGGGGATCTTGAAGGCCGAGATTGCTTTGCTTCGTGAGGAGCTCACGAAGGTTGTGGATGAGTTAGCCTTATGCAAGAGGGTGATTGCGCGAGGAGGAAACTCCGAGGTAAGTTCTACTTCCTTTAAAGTAGACGTACCTAAGCCGAGGTCTTTCAAAGGTGCTAGGAATGCTCGAGAAGTAGAGAATTTTCTTTGGGGTATGGAGCAATACTTCAAAGCTCTTGGCATTGTGAGTGATGGTGCCAAGATTGATACCGCCACTCTCTACCTTGATGATGTCGCGAGGACATGGTGGAGAAGAAGGCATGGTGACGTTGAGAAGGGTATATGCACCCTAAATACTTGGGAAGAGTTCAAGAGGGAACTCAAAACCCAATTTTGTCCCTTTAGTGCCGAGGAGGAGGCGAGGGCGAAGTTGAGACGTCTCCACCACGAGGGATGCATTAGGGACTATGTGAAGGAGTTCACTGAGGTGATCTTGGAAATCCCCGACTATCCTAAGAAGGAAGCTTTATTTGCCTTTGTTGATGGATTACAACATTGGGCAAAGTTGGAGATACAACGTCGAGGTGCTCAAGACCTAGCCACTGCCATTTCCATTGCCGAGTCCCTCATAGAGTTCAAGAAGCCTGAGAAGCCAAGGCCGAGAGAGAAGGGAGGCATGGAAGGTAGAGGTGAAGACACACTACGTGATAATGAAGGATCCCATTGGCATGAGACCAATAAGGGAGGCAAGGGAAAGAGTGGGGGAGACTCTTCCCATAGAAGTGAAGGATCGCCCCGAGGATATGGGACTAATCGTGGATCGAAGGAGCAAAGTAGTGGAGAGAGATTGCCACTCAAGTGCTTCCTTTGCGATGGGCCACATCGAGCAAGGGATTGCCCGAAGAAGGCCAAGCTTTCCGCCCTAACCGAAGAGGATGAAGAGCATCCAATGGAGGAGGCAAAGGTGGGTTCGTTGAAATTCCTTAGTGCAATGAAGGCTAAGGTAGAACCGCCTAAACCTAGAGGAGGGAGGCGAATGTTCGTGAAAGCAAACGTGGGAGGAACTATCACTAATGCTCTCATAGATTGTGGAGCATCTCATAACTTCCTTCAAGTGGAGGAAGCTAGGAGGATGAAAATTCCTTGCAACAAGGAGGAAGGATGG
>QANZ01015221.1:0-29918 GCA_003254925.1 Chamaecrista fasciculata | reverse complement strand
AAATAAATTAAATAAGTTTCCTAAAAATTAGGGAATTATTGATTTATTAAATTCACTAAAATTGGGAAATAAAAGGATGAGGGTAGCGTCTCATTATCTTAATTTTATTAATAGAAATTGTTTTTATTAATTAAATAAAGATAAGATAAATATCTTTTGAAAAGATATAGAATTTGAATTAAAAGATATTAAGGTAATTCTTTTATTCAAAATTATTGGGAATTAGTTATAACTGCCAAAATAAGTTATTTTCCTTCTTTTTAGTTAGTTTATTACAGGAATCACATAAACTACACGACAATAGTAAGCACATATATATAAATTGGAAAGCAGACACAAGGGGCTTAGGTTTCTTGAACTGTCTGTCTGCAAACGTTGGATGAGCATTTTTGGCTAACAGTCTAGCGCATAAAACAAGCAGCAGCTGGTTGTGTCACTTTTTGGGCCGGTGGATCCATCTTTTTATTAATAAATTTGACTTCCTTTTTGTAGCATATACTTAACTTTAATGATGAAGGTGAAGATAAGAACAATGTTAAAACTTACTAGTAGCACATTTTAACTGCAACTAATAAGTCTTCTAGTGCTCAAGTTGAAAATGAGAAGTGAAATAATTGATTTTTGGCTTGGAGTTACATTTCTTAATGTTGTGTTTGGATGAAGTAACTTAAGGGGGACAATTACCTTTAAAAATTACTTTCCTCCCTTAATTTACCTTATCCAAATATAGCCCAAGTGCTTAAATTGAAATCAATAATGGGTTATCAGCTTAATCAGAAGTTCAGTATATTTTTAAAAAAAATGGTAAAAACTAAAATTTTATACTAGAGAATGTAGAGTCTACTCCAAGTTAATTGTTCTAACTGTCTTACCTACAATGAGATAGCTCGCTTTAAGGAATTAGGCCATCTATTAAACCAAACTGATTAATATTCAACTTCAGAAAAGATAATATTTTTCTTTTTTCCACATATAACTAAGAACCACGGCAATTATAGAACAAGAATATTTACTTTTGACGTCTTAGAAATTTAGCATAACAGCGTGTATATATAATTATATATATCATCAACTCTAAACACACTCTTGCATCAAACAAGCATGCCTCACATAAACTAAAGCATCAAAATTTAGATGCAGAATTTCAGTCAACTAGTTATAACAATTCGATTTCTCAAATGGCCAAACCAAGCTCTGATAATGGGATTGCATATATAATTACAGTAACACATATGTATACATCAGATAACATTTCAATGTATATAATACAATAACATCTGAGGAAGAGGTCCTCATGACATGATACAAACTACACAGTAATGGAACTCACTTTTCGGTTAGAGAGGATGCGGTCGAAACGTTGCTTTTGACCTGTGAGCTCTGGCTGGAGCTGCTTGAGTCAGTGAAGAACACTATGTGCTCATGGTCTTGAACAAACAATTGTAGTGACCTTGGAATTGGAGGCAAATTCACATCCAAGACTCCTTCAAGTATTTGAACCACCTGACCCATGCTAGGCCTGTGAGCTTCATCGTCTTGGACACACCACGAAGCGACCTTAATGATTCGGGTCACCTCATCAATAGCTGCATCTTCCTTCAACCTTGGGTCCAACAGGCTAAGCACATCGCCACCTTGATTTACTACATTTGCAGCCCATGTAGGAAAGAACTTAACTTGTCCATCTTCAGATAATTCCGAGTTCCTCCTTCGTGATACGAACTCAAAAAGCATCATTCCATAGCTATATACATCAGCTTTGGCTGTGATAGCCGCCCCAGTAATCCACTCAGGAGCAAGATAACCTCTTGTTCCTCTCATGGTTGTGAGGACCCGGCTGAAATCTCGTCCAACTAGCTTCGCGAGGCCAAAGTCAGCAACTTTTGGAACAAAATCAGCATCTAAGAGAATGTTTTCTGGCTTTATGTCGCAATGAATGATGCAATCTCTGCACTTCTCATGCAGATAAGTTAATCCTCTAGCTATTCCAAAAGCAATTTGGTATCTCATTTTCCAGTTCAATAATACCTTGGGAGTTATTTTTCTTAAACAGATGGGAATCCAAAGAACTCTTTGGCATGAAATCGTAAACCAGAAGTTTTTTGGCTCCTTCAGAACAGAACCCTCTAAGGCGAACAAGATTAACATGTTGTATTGTCCCAATTGTACTCACTTCGGTCCGGAACTGCTTCTCTCCTTGGCTAATTCCTTCTAGCTTCTTCACTGCTATCACACTGGAATCAGCCAGTGTTCCTTTAAACACAGAACCAAACCCCCCTCCTCCTAATTTCTCTGAGAAGTTCTTTGTTGCATTCTGCAAATCTCTGTACCCAAATGCCATCAAAGTACCATCCACCGATTTTCCAGCTCCGATTTTTCTTCTTCTCCTCAGTATCACAAACAGAAGAGCCAAAAGAATTACTACACCAGCGGCCGATCCAGCAGCAATACCTATAATCATCCCCTTGTTGCTTTTAGGATCAGGAAACTCAGAAGCTGCAAGCTTGAGATATAAACTTTCTCCACTGCTATCATCTTGAGAAAGTTGTTGCACACTTAAGAGATCAGTGTACCAAACTGTACAACCATTACTATCAAATGCATAAGCAGTGCATGAGCAATTATTCAAGCAAGCTGACTCGCATTGTCCTGCATTTCCTGCTCCTATAGATTGAGAATTGTTAGGTAATGCCATATTGCTCAAAGCTAGGAATTTGTCCTTCTTCCCCTTAGAAGGATCAGAACTTTGACACTGTAATTCCGTCTTCCTCACACACCCACCTGAGTAATCGCTCAGATCCCAGTCAGTTTGTGATTTTGGCTCGAACCCTTGCAAACAAGAACAGTATGGCTGAGAAGTCTCAGTGCATTTTCCATATGCACCACAAAAAGCATAAACCTCACATTGTTGTCTTGGCTGTGACCAAAACAGATTCCATTGCTGGCTAGTTTCCAACCACGTCAATTGCTTGACCTGCCCGGAGATATCCATCAAAAACAGATTCCACTGATGGATAATGAATATGTTGAAATTGATCATGGAGTTTCAGGAGTGTTGCAAATTAATGGAGTGGAAATTGTGGCGCCTGACATTTCAACATATGACAAGTTCGTGATTCATGGGATGTCTAAAGCTTTGGAGTTGAATGAGCTAATTAGTTAGATCAAATGAATTGGATAATCTCTAACTTCCTGTTACTTAAGTCGTTCATAGCAATATAGATTAGTTTCATAGCTAAGGTTGAATCGACTCCTGATAGTATATCTGTATATCTCCGTCTTATATGTGAAAGGATTATTAATCCTCGTAAACATGGACATCCAAGACAATTGGAATTTTTTGTGAGAAAGAGTAAAATAATAATTCACTTCTTGAAAAATTATCATGTTGACAACTTAATTTCTGAAAAATTAAAATACACAGTTTAATAACCTAAGAGATTAAAATGATATACTATTTAATTTATAAAAACACTAACAAATATATTGTTTTCATCATTTCAATGACTAAGTTGTGTATTTCAATCGACTGAATTGTTAATGCTCAAATGCAAAAAAAAAAAAAAAAAAAAAAAAAAAAAAAAAAAAAAAAAANAAAAAAAAAATCTACTGACCCATGCCCTTTTAAATGTGATTGTGGTTTGATTGTGATTGAATTAACTCAAAACGGGCCTACCTGATTACGAGTTAGGTCCCTTCAAATAATGGCATACCTTTAAGGTATAATAACTCNTATAATGTGTGGATATGATAATAAAAAAAGTTATGCTTTCCTTCTCATCAAGTGCAAATGTTAACAAATCATCTTTTTTTTTTTGGTAGAAACGTGCAATTAGATTACGTTATAAACAGAGTACAAAGAGAGTCTGAAAAAAGAAAAAACAACCGAGTACAAATGAGAGAAGCAATACAGATGGTAGAGAGACATAGAGAAGCAATACAGATGGTAGAGAAACATAGAAAAGCCGTAAGAAATAACATTGAGATATTAAAGAAAAAGAGAAACGAGAGACAAACAGCTAAGGAGGTTTGAAACATCTCCTCTACAAACTCCTATCTATTTTGTCACGCAGGAACAACAAACTAAAGCACTAGATATCTAAAATGTTTAATAATTAATAATTATCATATGATCATACTGCTAATGTTGTAGAACCAATACCACATGAACGTAGAGTATCAGAATAAGGAAAGAGATGCACTGCTGCATCTAATTTTTGATCACAAACTTTCTCAAGTCTTGTTTCTCTCTTACCACTTAAATCATAATCATACACTTCACCCTTATACACTTTACTCTCTGTAGCAAACACCAAAGAGCGTCCATTCATGATTGTAAATCCCGGAACCCGATAACACTTTCTATGGAAACCCATCTCCTTCAAACTAACACAAAAAATTTTTGACCAAACACCACTTGAAGATTTATGATCACTCAAAACCCACGCTGTAAAAGTAAAAGCAAATCCATTCTCCCAGTGTCTCTCCAATTTCACACAACAAATAGACTCTTTCTTGCTTCCAACTTCACCCCACTTGAAAATACCCACATTTTGACCATCATAACACCTATCTGCTACTTCGGGAAGCTCAATTATTCTTAATACGCCACTCTCAACATTATATGATCCTACTAGATATTTATCTAGTATATTATTGTCACGTATGAGAAAGTGAATGGCTCCTTTGTAAAATACGGGTACTTTATAATAAATAAGGTTACTTTTTTCTAAAATCAATCTTGCCTTTTTTTCTTTCCACACACCTTCCTTTGGTATATACATTTTGAACACCAGACAGGGTGTTGATTGAACATAATCATAATCGACCCCCAGAGCATATAACTTGTAATCTTCATCCTTATTATTACATTCAAAGGAAAATATACCAGTCGTGATGGGATTCGTGATGGGATTTGAAATAAAGGAGTGCGATAGTGTTGTGGGATTACAAATTAATAGTTGCCTTTTGAGAGTTTCACACAGGAGCAATCCATTGCTAGAAGCAAGTATTTTTATGAAGTTTTTTTCAATATAACGGAGAAACTTGGAAGGAACACCCACTACCTCTCTTGGTATTTCATCAAGAGTTGAAGAAGATGATGGTAGTGATGAATGTATCTCGATGTTTATCTTTGCGCACACAATAATGGAATTCTGAATGAAGAAGTAAGAGTGATCTTTGAGAAGCGAATTCTGAGACTGCTTGAGTGCAAAAATGGTGGAATTTGTCAAGTTAAGGAAGGACTTGGAACAACACTTGGAGATGCATACTAACTTTGCAGGTAGCAATGCGAGTATTTCAAAGAGCATATCATCAGGTAATTCCACATCTCTAATAGGAAGACAAAATTAAAGAGTGTAGGTTGGTTTGAGTGTTTCATAATAAACAATTAAAAGATAATGAATGAATAAAGATCTTACCTTTTCCTCTCTATGTTCATCTGAGAAGCCATTGCAGAAGCCAAGGATCTTTCAACACGAATCGATTGTGGTGGTGTTGGTGAACAAGTACTCTTTATGCAGAATTGGGATTTCAAGCATAAATGGAGAGAATCGAATACCTGTGCCGATTTCCTAGCGGAATGATGTCGACGGATCTGGTCGGATTATCTGCTTCAGTCAGCCGCCGAGTGGTCTGGTAAAATTCTTCTCCGTGAAGCGACGGGGATGTTTAGGCTATGTTTGGGAGTTTTAGTGAGGATGGAGAGGAGAAGACATGAATGAACACTTAATAGAGTGGAGTGTAGAGAATATTAATGGACTGAGTAGATATGTTGTTTGAGAGTTTTTAGTGAGGAAAGGAATGGACACGTGATAATCTTGCTAAATTAATAATATTTTATCCCTAAATTTGAAATAATTTTATACATTTTGGTCCCTGAATTTGTACTAAATAATATTAGGGTTGAGAAAGATTAATAATATTAATAAAATTATAGGGTATAATTGTCTTAAAAAAAATTTTAAAGTTGTCCACTCCATCTTTGGCCCCCCAATTTGGGGTGCCAGCAAAAATCAGATTTTGGGTGCCAATGAGTGCTTTGGAGGCACCCTTTGTCCATTCCTCTCCCCCTTAAAAAAACATCCAAACAACAATTTTTAATCTTTTGTCCCTTCCACCCCTCTCCATTCTCTCCTTGGCACCCCATCCAAACACACCCTTAGGTTTTGCTGGTTCTGTTCTTCGCTTCTGGCNTTATGGACCAAGTGAAATTTTTGCCATATAATTAAAGACAATGGACGTGAGTTGGTTTTATGGACGTGGGTTTGTTTTTGGTTTTTTTTATTGTATGTATATTTTAAATTATAAGATGTATTATGTTTAAGATAATTTATTTTAGACTATAATTTAAAATACCGACTATCAGGGGTGGAGCCATATAATATAAGATAGGGAAGGGATATTTATTTTGATTGGTTTGTATCTTATTCTTATCATTGACACATATAATCACAGTTCTATTTCAGTTTTAAAAATCACTATTGATTCAAATTCAAAAAAAAATCTCCAATTCGATCTCCGGCCATAATTATAAGATTATATGATTCATTATTTTAATTAAATAATTGCGATATCTGATCATTAATATGATACTTTTATTATTACTAGGTTTTGACCCGTGTGATGCACGGGTGGTTGTGTTACAGAAATATTTACCAGGGTACTTACTTGTTTGGTACATAGCATTATATACTACAGCGACTTCAATCTAAGTACAAACATAATATGATCTAGTGAGTTCATTCATATTAAATGGACCAACTCAATGGATTAGTACAACCTGTTAATGTTAAGCAAATATATTATTGTATATGAATATAAACAAAACATGTTATAATGCTTATCCAACATATCATTATCAAAACGATATCATTATGTAAAATATAAAACAATTCAGTCTACCTTATTCATATTAATAAGTCATCTAACATTTTGAAATACTTCTCTATACACAACGTTATCAGTTTTCCTGCTTTCTTCGTCCTTAGGCGAATGTGCAATTAGTTATGCCGGCCCTAGAACGAACTCTGTAAAGTGCAACATATAGCTGACCATGCGTGAACATTGGTTTTGGGAGATATAATCCAACCATCGACAATGATTGGCCTTGGCTCTTGTTGATCGTCATTGCAAACGAAAGGGTCAACGGGAATTGGCGGCGTTGAAATTTAACTAGCATGACCTCGGTGCATAGAGATGCATGCACTAGTGTTGGGAAATCATAGAGTCGACGCAGCAGAAAACACGGTAAAATAAAATTTTTGGCTTCCCTATGATTCCTTCCAGGATCCACTATCAACATTTATATTAGTAAAGAAAGAGATTTACCAAGTTTTAATCGGTGCTATCGGATTCGCGAGTTGAGAAGTCCACTCCAAGTGTGCTTCCTCTGCCGGTGATCCACACGAGCAGTTTGGCAGATGCCCAGGTGCTAGCCTCCTTCACTTCTTCCCAAGTGAAAACGGGAACCAATATCTATGGATTCTTGAAAAATCAATAACACTTCTTGACTCCAAGAAGGTGGCGCAAGAACACACAAGAAGAACCCTAAAATGAAAGGTAAGTCAAACTTTCTCTCTCTAAGATAGGGCTTGGCGATTTTCTCTCTCTAAGAGAAGTAGGCGAAATTTTTTTCTCAAAAATGATAGCCCAATTCGTTTTGCCTCTTGTGTGTGTTAAATAATATTTCTCATTCCTAAAACTAGGGTTTCAATAATCCAATTAATGAGTCCCTAAAATCTTGGATATATTAATTCCATAATTAATATAATTTAGGATTCCCTAAATCTTAATTATAATATTACACTTAATATTATAATTCAAAAACCTAGGAGAAAATCAAAATCTTGGTGACCAAGATCAAATCTTGAAACCAAATCTTGATTGCTAAAATCTTATTAGTTGGAATGAGTCATGAGGGATTTGATTTTATAATCAAAATATTACCTTAATAATTTTCATTAAAAAAATCGATTTTGCATATATTATAATTCAAAATGCAAGATCAAATCTTGCACCTCAAGCCATGATTTATGCGCCATCCTCAATCCCATATCTAGGAAATCTAATAAATCAAAAACATTCCTAACTCTTTAGGAAACTAATTTATTATTTTCCTAGATTATTGAATTAAAATATTACTTCAATATCTTTAATTCAAATCCTATATCTTTTCCAAAAGATATATTATTTTGAATTCAAAATTCAAACCTTGTTATCTTTATTTAATTAATAAAACATTTTTCATTAATTAAAAAGACCAAAGAGGCGCCACCCTCTATCTTGTTTCCCCAAATATTAGTGAATTTAATAAATTAATAATTCCCTAACTTTTAGGAAACTTATTTAATTTATCATTCCCTAATATTTTAAACAAGAATTTAATTGTAAACTATTTAACAATTATTATATTTAAATTTGTCCAACAAATTTAAATACCACAATCATAAATATTTATTTAAGACAGGATTTAATGTCCTAAGACATTTAACTATGTCTTAAATTGTGTCACCAAAGTGACTCACGAATTAACCCTAATTCGTGTCCCAAAATGGCATCTTGATCCTGCTCATGTGTGACCCAGCAGGCCTCACGTGAAGTTGACAGCAAATCATCTTATGACTCACAAGTCGAGAGCGGACTCTAGCAAGCCATCACGACTACCCAAAACACGAGAGTTATCGCTTCAACGTTAACGACTTAACCTAAGTACCACCTTGTCTTAATCCCTATTGTCACACGATATCTTGGTCATGGATTAGGCACGGGAAAGTCATCCATAATCCAAACCACAACTTTCTCGATTCCCTGAGTTAGTCCCATTTCCTTATGTGGCCACACATTCCTTGGACAGACTCATCGAGGGGCCCAGTTAAATATCTCTCATCTTAATGAGGGACAAAATCCCATCTTGGTCAACCACATTCCTCAGCACGGTAATCAACCAAACCCGTACCTAGCCCTTATGGCTACCCTGTTACGGGCAACGTTAGACTAGGCCAAAGTTCGACAACTACAACGCCGGAATAGTCAAGACCTCAGGTCTAAGGCTATCGTGACAGGTGTACAGGAGAGGCTAGCTTATGACTAAAACCCATGCAGGACTCTCCGGGTTGGTCCAGCAACTTGTAACCATTTACTTATTGCACCATGACTCTCGTAAAGCATTTAGTGCATGTATCTCTATACACCGAGGTCATGCTGGTCTTAGTTCATTTCAAGTTCCCACTCGAATGAGCGACCAGGGACAGTTTAGACTAATTATCACATAATTAATCAGGGATTGTTATCATAGTAAACATGCTAATAATATGATAACGACTCAATTTATCATCCATAAATTAGTCAACCAGTATGTTCTCACATACCAAATGATTGGCCCTAGGGCACAATCTCCAACAGCATGCCCCAAAAGGAAGGCGGAAGATCAGCTTGACTCATCATAGACCAGACCATATCTAATAAAGTCCGATTCCTCCTCTCAGAAACACCATTCCACTGTGGGGTTCCAGAAGGAGTAAGTTGTGAGACTATTCCACAACTTCTAAGATGATCAATAAATTCTTGACTCAAATACTCGCCTCCTCGATCGGATCGAAGGACTTTGATTCTCTTGTCAAGTTGGTTCTCTACTTCATTTTGAAATCTTTTGAACATTTCAAAAGACTCTGACTTGTGCTTCATTAGGTAGACATAGCCAAACCTACTGAAGTCGTCAGTGAACGTAATGAAATATGAGTAACCTCCTCTAGCTTGAGTACTCATAGGTCCACATACATCACTATGTATGATCCCCAATAAGTCAGACGCCTTCTCACTGTGGCCAGTGAAGGGTGCCTTTGTCATTTTTCCAAGTAGACAAGATTCGCAAGCATCATATGATTCAAAATCAAATGAGCTTAGAAGTCCATCTTTATGGAGCTTCTCTAGACGTTTCTCGTTTATATGGCCTAAACAACAATGCCAAAGGTATGTAGGATTAGATTCTTTAATCTTAATCCTTTTCGTATCGATGTTATAGATTTTGTCATCGTGTTGTCGTTCTAATTTCAAGTCGTAATGTTTATCTTGCAAATCACATAAGCAAATAAACATCATCTTAATAAATTGAACACCATTCTTTTCAGTTAACACATGTAAAACCTTCCTTATCAAATAAGAAAGAGAAGCATTGTTTGAACTTTAAAGAAGGTACATGATAACAATAAGTTAAGCCCAGAGGGCAAAACAAGCTCGCATGTTCCCACAGCAACAGCAGCAACCCTTGCTCTATTTCCCACTCGTAGGTCCATCTCGCTTCTGTTCAGCTTTCTACTGTCTCTAAGACCCTTCACATCAAATGTGAAAACCACACGCTGTATCTAATACCCAAGCGGTTATAGTAGACAAGTGAACGTCTATAACGAAGATACCAGAAGTAGAGATCCTATCTCTCCTTTTATTCTTTTGATCTTCCAAATACAATTTGCAATTTCTTAAAAGGCAAATTGCATCCTTTGAAGGCCTTGCCTTCTTGGTAGGTAGTGGGTTAGGCTCAGCCGCTGGCTTGGTCCCACCAAACTCGGCGTCTCCTTTCATCTTTCCTTTGCCCTTCCCTTTCCCCTGATTCTGGAACGTTTCCTTGAGATGTGTGACCATCTCAACAGTCGACAATATTCCCGTGTTCAACTCTTGAACCATTGTGGCAGAATCATGCAAGCGACGTCCATAGAGTCATTGAAGTGCTTCTCATAAGCAGTTCCTTGAGCTCTTGGAGCATCCTTGGCATGCTCTTCAGGGGAGGGATTCTTAGGACATAAAGCTTCCTTCGTTGGGTGAGAACAATTCTCAAATTATGAAACCAGTCAAGGAAGTTCGTCCCTTTTAACTTAGACTTCTAGGATATAAAGCCTCCTTCGTTGGGTGAGAACAATTCTCAATTATAAAACCAGTCAAGGAAGTTTGTCCCAAACAACATATTCTTCTTCTTAAGGATAGATCGCAGTAATAATGTTGAACTATTGTTTGCCATTGATTCTACAACTAAGATATGAAAGTTAATTAGCAAAATATATCCACCATTTTATAAAACCCAGAAAATTATTATTAGTGGCTAAGACCCATATTTCACCAAAGTTTACCGTCGCGGAGGCGATCATGCACCCTTAGGTTATTTAGGTAGGTAACTCTTTACCAATCACATCTCATGTGACTCTTAGATCTTTATGGGACTGTATCATCATATGATACTTATTATGGCATGTTTATCCCATCTAATGCCTTGAGGTCCAAAACCGTTTTGATAACCCCATTAAGTCACACAATAAAACATGTGAATGGCCAAGTTCAAAACAACGAGGCAAAAGCCCAACCAAATTTGATCAAGGCCCATTGAACACATGCCGCGGAGGCGATCACCGTATTCAACAAACCAAGACTTCAATGAGGCATTGCGTTGAAAATTTCATTCACCCGTGTCTTCTCAAGATAAAAGTGGGTACGTGCAGCAGAGGCTATCACCGCCCCACGATGATCAAGAAAATAACAGGGTTGTTTTATTGATGGCATTAAAACTTAAGATTTTTAAAAGGGTTTAATTTTTAAAGTTCCGTTTTAAAATTCAATTTTAAATCTCATTTAAAAGTTGAACGAGTTGTGCCATGTGTCTTCGCCCCATGTATCGCATACATTTAAGACACATGTACGAATTCTGCATCTCATACAAAATTCTACGCACGTATCATATACGTTATAATATGTAAAATTTAAAATTTGCATGTTAAATTTTCGCCACCCTAAAACATACATCTAGCGCCATTTGCATCTCATACAAAATAACTAAATGCATAAAATAAACCGTGCTTGGATATGACCCATCTACCCTAAATCCTCTCAAGCCAAAGAGGGAACTTTTCTAAAAGAAAAATAAAATTACATCAAGAATTTAGGGAGACGACACGCATGCCGTATTTACCAAAAATAAGCCTAGAGCCATATCCAATCACCATACCCAATCATACATGAACAATTCACATATATTAAATATATACACACGGCATATCACAACACATAAGAAAAACGATTTTTCAAATTGTTTTCAATTTAGGGCTTGTGCAATTTAACATGCCTTCTTAAAACTGAGTCTTGCACCGATAATTAAAATTCAAGAATCAAATTCAGGAATTCGAATTATTGGTCCAAAATTAAAAATTCATAATTTAAAAATTTCGACCAATTATAAATATTATAATTAAAACACTTTTAATTAAAATATATATACATGGTTCGATCAAGACTCATAATTTTAAGAATAAATCAATCCAATTGATTTCCTATGTATCTCATACATATAGTTTGCACCAATTCTTTAGATAATGTTCCAAAACATGTGTGGTGGCAATTTTCGCAAAATTTAGCATACGATTGAAAAGCTGTAAATATCTAATCATACATCACATGTACAATCACACAAACTAATATAAATATGAGTAACCAAGTAGACAAGATTCGCAAGCATCATATGATTCAAAATCAAATGAGCTTAGAAGTCCATCTCTATGGAGCTCCTCTAGGCGCTTCTCATTTATATGGCCTAAACGACAATGCCAAAGGTAAGTAGGATTAGACTCGTTAGTCTTAATCCTTTTCGTATCGATGTTATAGATTTCGTTATTATGTCTTTGTTCTAATTTTAAGATATAGTGGTTATCATGCAGATCTCCATAAGCATATAACACATCATTCTTATAAATTGAACATCTACCATTTCCATTCATGCAAACAAATCCTTCCTTATCCAAATAAGAAAGCGATATAATGTTAGAACTAAGAGATGGTACATAATAACAATTGTTTAATAACAAAATAAGCCCAGTGGGCAAAACTAGCTCGTATGTTCCTACAGCAACAACAGCAACCCTTGCTCCATTGCCTACTCGTAGGTCCACCTCGCCTCTGCTCAGCTTTCTACTTCTTCTCAACCCCTACACATTAGTACATATGTGAGAACCACAAGCAGTATCCAATACCCAAGTGGTAGGAGTAGACAAGTGAACGCCTATAACAAAGATACCTGAACTAGAGGCTTCGCTCTTCTTCTTCTTCAGATCTTCCATGTACAGCTTACAGTTTCTCTTCCAGTGTCCGGGCTTCTGGCAAAAGAAACAGACTGTATCCTTAGAGGGCTTTGCCTTCTTGGCAGGCGGTGGGTTAGGCTTAGCCGCAGGCTTGGTCCCACCAACCTCAGCGTCTCCTTTCCTCTTTCCTTTGCCCTTACCCTTTCCCTTGTTCTGAACTAGTAAGACAGTGCTAGGCGCCTTCTTAATAGATGCCTCAGCAGTCTTTAGCATACCATGCAGTTCAGATACGAATTTCTCCATGCCATTCATGTTAAAGTTTAAGACGAACTGGTCATAACTTCTAGGTAGCGAATTAAGGATCAAATCCGTCGCTAACTCTGGCAAAATGGGAAATCCCAGCCTGGCAAGATGATCAATATATCCCCTCATCTTCAAGAGGTGGGCACTCACAGATCCACCTTCTACCACCTTGCAAGAGTAAAGAGCCTTTGCAGTCTCAAACCTCTCTTGCCTTGCCTGTACTTGGAATATTTCCCTGAGATGTGTTATCATCTTGTATGCCCCCATGTTCTCCAAGTTATTTTTGATCTCAGGAACCATGGTTACCAGCATAAGACAGGCAACGTCCACAGAGTCACTTTGATGCTTCTCGTAAGCATCTCTCTGTGCTCTTGGAGCATTTGCAGCAGGCTGTTCAGGGATTGGGTTCTCTAGGACATAGAGCTTTCTCTCCTGGGTGAGAACAATTCTGAGATTTCGATGCCAGTCGAGAAAGTTAGTCCCAGTCAACTTGTCCTTCTCAAGGACAGATCGCAGTGATAGTGTTTGAACGTTCGTTGCCATTTGATTCTACAATTAGATATGAAAAGTTTAATTACCAGGAAAAATAAATATCCACCATTTTATAAAACCCAGTAAAATTTATTATTAGTGGCTAAGACCCATATTTCACCGAAATTTACCGTCGCGTAGGCGATCATGCACCCTTTGGTTATTTAGGTAGGTAACTCCTTACCAATCACATCTCTATGTGACTCTTAGATCCCTATGGGACTGTATCATCTCATGATACTTATTATGGCATGTTTATCCCATCTAATGGGCATCGCGTTGAAACTCCCATTCACCCGTGTCTCCTCAAGGTCAAGGCAGATACGTGTCGCGTAGGCGATCACCGCTCCACGATGAACAAGATTTTGACAGGGCGTTTTAACGATGGCATTAAAAACTTAAGATTCTCTAAAAGGGTTTGATTCTTTTAATTTAAAATTTTCTGTTTTATAGTTTAATTTCAAAACTCCTTTTAAAATTAAACGAGTCATGCCACATGTTTATTACCCCATGTATCTCATACATATAAACATGTGCTCGGATTTTGTATCGTATACAAAATCCCACGCTCGTATCGTATACGTGGTTGTAGCGCGATATATAAAGTAGCATGTTAAAATTTCGCACCCTAAACATACATCTAGCGCATCACATACAAACTAAATGTAAAAACATACACCGTGTTTAGATATGACCCATCTACCGTTTAATTCTCCCAAGCCAATGAGATAATTTTTCTAAAAAGAAAAATAAAATTACAAGAGAATAAACCCCAGTTGCATTGAGGTATAAACTGAAAGTAAATTTACATAAGAGTAGAGGGAGACGACACGCAGGCCGTATTTACCGAAATAAACCTCCTAGAGCCATATCCAACACCACACAATTCAAATATGAACAATTCATACAATTATGTCAAACACGGCATACAACACATATATTAAAAACCATTTTAAATTGTGTTTAATTTAGGGTCTGTGCAATTTTAACATGCCTTTTCTTGAGATTAGGCCTTTTATCAATAATTATAAAATTCAGGAATCACATTCAAGAATTTAAATTATTGACCCCCAAAAATTTTAAAATTCATAATTTTAATAAATTTTCAGCCACCTCTATAATATTATAATTAAAACAGTTTAAACTATAATTATAAAGGATTTTCGATTTTGGCCTAAAACCTCAAGAAAATTTTTCCAATCGATCCAATCGATTACATATGTATCATATACATATAATTTGCACCTTTTTTTGTAGATTGAAATTTTAAGAAAAACGTTCGGTGGATTTTTGTAAAACCAAAAACGGTGATTGAAAGCAGTAAGCACACATACCATACATCACATGTACACATAAACAATTTTAAATCCTAGAACTAGTGTGGCTCTGATACTACTGTTGGGAATCCTAGGCGCCAAACGCAGCGGAAGCAGAAAAATAAAATTGAAAAAATTTAAAGCGCCTAGTCCTAGAATTCCCGAACGGATCCGCTAGCAGAATTTAAAACTTTTAGATAGTGGTATACCTCACGAGTTTCAATCGGTTGGTTGTACAAGGCGTGTGGAAGGAGTCCACTCTCAGCGTTCTCCCTCTGCTGGTGGTCCACACGAACAGTTTCTTGGGCACCAAGGTGCTAGCCTTCCGTTCTTTTCTCCAAAAGAACCAGGGACCAATCTATAGTGTATGAACTCAAGAACTCCTTCTTGATTCAGCAAAAAGGTGGCGCACAGAAGGAAACCCACACAAGAACTCCTTCTTGATTTTCCTTCTTTCACAAAACCTAGCTCTAGAGCCAGACGAATTTTCTCTAACACCTTAGGAGCGATTTTCACTCTCTCTCTACCAGGAGGAAGAAAATTCACAAAGTAAGCTAGGGTTAGGCTTGGGGGGCAAGTCGACTTGCTCCCCTATATATAAATATAATATTTGGTGATTTTAATATTCCTAAGACAAGATATTCTGATAATACAATTATTTTAGGACTTGAATTTATAATTAAAATATTACCTTAATATTTCAATTTAAATTCAAAATGCAATCTCTGAGAATCAAATGGAAGATCAAATCTTCCCATGGGACCCACAAGACCAATGCGCCATCTCCCCTCTATTTATCTTGGAATTTTATAAATCAAAAACATTCCTAACAATTAGGAATTCATGATTCTCCAAAGATACTGAGTTGAGATCTCACCAAATCTATTTGATTCAAATCTTTTTATATCTTCATCAAATCTTTTGAATTCAAACTTATTATTTAAATTAATAAAACAATTTTATTAATCCAAATATACAAAATGAGGCGCAACCCTCATATTAATATTGGAGAGTTTTATAAATCAATAATCTCCTAACTTTTAGGAATCTTATCTGATTTATTTTTCCCTAATATTTTAATTGTAAGTAATTAATCCCTATTAATCATTTAACAATTATTAAATTTAAACTTGTCCCACAAATTTAAATATTTCACAACTGTAGATTAATTAAGACAAGACTTAATGTCCTAGACATTTTGCTATGTCTTAAATTGTGCCACAGGAGTGACCCACGAATTAACCCTAATTCGTGTCCCTTTAAGCGGTGTCCTGATCCTGCTCATGTGTGACCCAGCAGGCCCCACGTGAAGTTGGCAGCAAGCCATCTCTATGACCTACAAGTTGTGAGCGGACTCTAGCAAGCCATCACGACTACCCAAAACACGTGGGTTATCGTTTTTACGTAAACCGATTTAACCTTAGTACCACCTTGTCATAGACCCTATTGTCCTACGATATCTTGGTATGGATTAGGCACAAGAAGGTCATCCATAATCCAAACCAAAACTTTCTCGATTTCCTGAGTAAGTCCCAATTTCTTGAGTGGCCACTCCTTTCCTTGGACAGACTCATCGAGGGCGCCAGTTAGATATCTCCCATCTAATGAGGGACAAAATCCCATCTTGGTCAATCCACATTCCTTAGCACGGCAATCAACCAAACCCGTACTTAGCCCTTATGGCTACCCTGTCACGGGCAACGTTAGACTAAGCCAAAGTCTGACAACTGCAACACCGGAATAATGATGACCTCAGGTCTAAGGCATCGCGACAGGTGTACAGGAGACGCAAGCTGATGACTAAACCCATGCAGGACTCTCCGGGTCAGTCCAGCAACTCGTAACCCCTTACGTAATTGCACCATGACTCTCGTCCTAGCATCTAGTGCATGCATCTCTATGCACCGAGGTCATGCTGGTCTTAGTTCATTTTCGTTCCCACGAAAACAATCGACCATGGACAAATTTAGATTAATTATCTCATAATTAATCACGGACGCTATCATAGTAAACATGCTAATTATGATAACTGAATAATTTATCTCTATAAATTAATCCAAATGTTCATGACATTTCACATAAAATGATTGGCTCTAGGGCACAATCTCCAACATTCACTTGTCTACTCCTACCACTTGGGTATTGGATACTGCTTGTGGTTCTCACATATGTACTAATGTGCAGGGGTTGAGAAGAAGTAGAAAGCTGAGCAGAGGCGAGGTGGACCTACGAGTGGGCAATGGAGCAAGGGTTGCTGCTGTTGCTATAGGAACATACGAGCTAGTTTTGCCCACTGGGCTTGTTTTGTTATTAAAGAATTGTTATTACGTACCATCTCTTAGTTCTAACATTATATGACTTTCTTATTTGGATAAGGAAGGATTTGTTTGCATGAATGGAAATGGTAGATGTTCAATTTATAAAGATGATGTGTTATATGCTTATGGAGATTTGCATGATAACCACTATATCTTAAAATTGGAACAAAGACGAAATAACGAAATCTATAACATCGACACGAAAAGGATTAAGACTTACGAGTCAAATCCTACATACCTTTGGCATTGTCGTTTAGGCCATATAAACGAGAAACGCCTAGAGAAGCTCCATAGAGATGGACTTCTAAGCTCGTTCGATTTTGAATCATATGATGCTTGCGAATCTTGTCTACTTGGTAAGATGACAAAAGCACGCTTTACTGGTCACAGTGAGAGGGCATCTGACTTGTTGGGGATCATACATAGTGATCTATGTGGACCCATGAGTATTCATGCTAGAGGAGGTTACTCGTACTTCATTACGTTTACTGACGACTTCAGTAGGTATGGCTATGTCTACCTAATGAAGCACAAGTCAGAGTCTTTTGAAATGTTCAAGAGATTTCAAAATGAAGTTGAGAACCAACTTGACAAGAAAATCAAGATCCTTCGATCTGATCGAGGAGGCGAGTATTTGAGTCAAGAATTCATTGATCATCTTAGTAGTTGTGGGATAGTCTCACAACTTACTCCTCCTGGAACCCCACAGTGGAATGGTGTGTCTAAGAGGAGGAATCGAACTCTATTAGATATGGTTCGTTCTATTATGAGTCAAACTGATCTTCTGCCATCCTTTTGGGGATATGCTCTAGAAGCTGCCGCGTTCACACTTAACCGTGTTCCGTCCAAGGCAGTTGAGGAGACACCATATGAGATATGGAGTGGGAAGAGTCCCATTATGTCTTACCTCAAGGTTTGGGGATGTGAGGTTTACGTTAAGCATCAATCTAACGATAAACTGTCTCCCAAATCCCTCAAGTGTCTATTTGTGGGATACCCCAAGGAAACGAGGGGGTATTATGTCTACTGCCCAACTGACAACAAAGTGTTTGTAGTCAGGAGTGGGTTCTTCTTAGAGAAGGATCTAGTTTCCAAAAGAAACAGTGGGAGTAAGATAGAACTTGAAGAAGTTCAAGTTCCACAAGACGCATCAGAGGCGCAGACGGAAACTGGAGAAGGTCCACAAGACGTTGTGGAAGCTCCTCCAATAACACAAGGATCACGAAGGTCTGATAGGACACGTTTTCAGCCAGAGAGATATTATGGATTTCTCGTGACTGAAAACAAGGATGTGTTGCTCACGGAGCATGGTGAGCCCACCACCTATTAAGAGGCCATCGTAGATCCCAACTCTGAGAAATGGGTTGAAGCCATGAAGGCTGAGATGCAATCTATGTACGACAACAAGGTATGGACCTTGGTCGCTCCACCCGAAGGGGTAAAACCCGTAGGGTGCAAGTGGGTTTTCAAGGAGAAAACAGACATAGATGGCAATGTAAACGTCTTCAAGGCGAGGCTAGTTGCGAAGGGATTTACGCAACGTCATGGTATAGACTATGACGAAACGTTTTCACCTGTAGCAATGGCCAAGTCCATTAGGATCCTCCTTGCCATAGCCGCATATTATGACTATGAGATATGGCAAATGGATGTCAAAACAACATTCCTTAATGGAAGGCTGCTCGAGGATGTGTATATGACACAACCCGAGGGGTTTGTATGTCCTGAGGCACCAGACATGGTATGCAAGCTTCAGAGATCCATTTAGGATTGAAGCAAGCATCCAGGAGTTGGAATCATCATTTTGATGAAGTAGTCAAAGAGTTTGGCTTCTTACAAAACCCTGATGAACCTTGTGTTTACAAGAAGGTTAGTGGGACCACAATTGTGTTTGTTGGTACTATATGTCGATGACATATTACTCATTGGAAATGATATTCCAACCTTAGAGATTATAAAATCCTGGTTGGGAAGATCTTTCTCAAGGAAGGACTTAGGAGAGGCTGCCTATATTCTAAGCATTAAGATCTATAGAGATAGATCTCGTAGGCTTCTTGGATTGAGTCAGAGTACGTACTTGGCTAAGGTATTGAAGAGGTTCAATATGCAAGATTCCAAGAAGGGATTCATACCGATGAATCATGGACTGACCCTGAGCAAGAAACAGTGTCCGAAGACACTTGTTGAGCGAGGGCGCATGAGTGGAATTCCTTATGCTTCGGCCATAGGATCCATCATGTATGCCATGTTATGTACTCGACCCGATGTGTCATTTGCCCTAAGCATGACGAGTCGATTCCAACAAGACCCTGGTGAGGATCATTGGATCGCTGTCAAGAATATCCTTAAGTACTTGAGAAGGACTAAGGATGAGTTCTTGGTTTACGGTGGAACTGATGAGGAGCTATGTTTAAGGGGTTACACAGACGCTAGTTTCCAAACCGACCAAGATGACTTTAAATCGCAGTCAGGATATGTGTTTCTCCTGAACGGTAGCAGCGTGAGTTGGAAGAGTTCCAAGCAGAGCACGATTGCTGATTCTACAACGGAGTCCGAGTATATTGCAGCATCGGTTGCAGCAAAGGAGGCTGTGTGGATTAGAAAGGTCATCTCCGAGCTTGGTGTGGTTCCGACCATTTCTGATCCCGTTACCCTGTATTGTGGCAATAGTGGTGCTATTGCACAAGCCAAGGAGCCACGGTACCACCAGAGGACCAAACATATACTCAGACGTTTTCACCTTGTCAGGGAGATGATTGACAGAGGTGATTTGAAGATATGTAAAGTAGCAGGCGAGGATAACGTTGCTGATCCTCTGACGAAGCCTCTTGCAAGGGTCATACATGAGCGGCATGTATCGTCGATGGGGATTAGACGCATTGATCAGTGTACCTAGGAGTAGGAACAGCTAGATTGATGATTGTACCCTAGTGCAAGTGGGAGTCTGTTGGAGATTGTGCCCTAGGGCCAATCATTTTATGTGAAATGTTATGAACATTTGATTTAATTTATAGAGATAAATTATTTTGTTAGCATAATTAGCATGTTTACTATGATAGCGTCCGTGATTAATTATGAGATAATTAATCTAAACCTGTCCCTGGTCGATTGTTTTCGTGGGAGCGAAAATGAACTAAGACCAGCATGACCTCGGTGCATAGAGATGCATGCACTAGATGTTGGAACGAGAGTCATGGTGCAACTGTGTAAAGGGTTACAAGTTGTTGGACTGACCCGGAGAGTCCTGCATGGGTTTAGTCATCAGCTTGCCTCTCCTGTACGCCTGTCGCGATGCCTTAGACCTGAGGTCATCATTATTCCGGCATTGCAGTTGTCAGACTTTGGCTTAGTCTAACGTTGCCCGTAACAGGGTAGCCATAAGGGCTAAGTACGGGTTTGGTTGATTGTCGCGCTGAGGAATGTGGATTGGCCAAGATGGGATTTTGTCCATCATTAGATGGGAGATATCTAACTGGCGCCCTCGATGAGTCTGTCGAAGGAAAAGAGTGGCCACTCAGGAAATTGGGACTTACTCAGGAAATCGAGAAAGTTGAGGTTTGGATTATGGATGTGCCTAATCCATGACCAAGATATCGTGTGACAATAGGGTCTATGACAAGGTGGTACTAAGGTTAAAATCGGTTTTGGTAAAAACGATAACTCACGTGTTTTGGGTAGTCGTGATGGCTTGCTAGAGTCCACTCACGAATTGTAGGTCATAGAGATGGTTTGCTACCAACTTCACGTGGGGCCTGCTGGGTCACACATGAGTAGGATCAGGACACCGCTTAAAAGGGACACGAATTAGGGTTGATTCGTGGGTCACTCCGGTGGCACAATTTAAGACATAGCAAAATGTCTGGGACATTAAGTCTTGTCTTAAATAAATCTACAGTTGTGAAATATTTAAATTTGTGGGACAAGTTTAAATATAATAATTGTTAAATGATTAATAGGGATTAATTATTTATAATTAAAATATTAGGGAAAAATAAATCAGATAAGATTCCTAAAAGTTAGGAGATTATTGATTTATAAAATTCCCCAATATTGGTTTGAGGGTGGCGCCTCATTTTGTGTATTTAGATTAATAAAATTGTTTTATTAATTTAAATAATGAGTTTCAATTCAAAAGATTTGATGGAGATATCAAAAGATTTGAATCAAATAGATTTGGTGAGATCTCAACTCAGAATCTTTGGAGAATCATGACTTTCTAATTGTTAGGAATGTTTTTGATTTATAAAATACCAAGATATAAAGGGGAGGAGATGGCGCATTGCTCTGTGGGTCCCATGGAAAGATTTGATCTTCCATTTGATTCTTAGAGATTGCATTTTGAATTTAAATTGAAATATTAAGGTAATATTTTAATTAGAAATTCAAGTCCTAAAATTATTATATTATTCTAATATCATGATTTTAGGAATATTAAAATCACCAAAAATTATGTTTATAAATAGGGAGCAAGTCGACTTGCCCCCCTAACCCTAGCTCACTTTGTGAATTTTCTTCCTCCTTGTAGAGAGAGAGTGAAAATCGCCACTTTGTCCTTAGAGAGAGAAGAGGTCGAATTTTCCTAAGGTGTTAGAGAAAATTTGTCTGGTTCCAGAGCTAGTTTTTGAGAGTAGGAAAACAAAAGGAGATTTGTGTTTCCTTGCTCCATGCGCCACCTTGTTCTTGAATCAAGAAGGAGTTCTTGAGTTCATATACAGTAGATTTGGTCCCTAGTTCTTTTGGAGAAAAGAACGGAAGGCTAGCACCTTGGTGCCCGACAAACTGTTCGTGTGGATCACCGGCGGAGGGAGGACACTACGAGTGGACTTCTAGGACACGCCTTGTACAACCAACCGATTGAAACTCGTGAGGTATAACACTATCTAAAAGTTTTAAATTCTGCTAGCGGATCCGTTCGGGAATTCTAGGACTAGGCGCTTTAAATTTTATTTTTATATTTCTGCTTCCGCTGCGTTTTGGCGCCTAGGATTCCCAACAACCATCTCTGATGTAAGCCATGATTGGCGTTCGCCAATCAGTTGTTGTCTCAACAGCCAGGACCATTGGTCCTTCAATGGATGCCGTTCCAGGGTAGTGCGAATGATAGAAGAGCGGCCCCTAGTGTCCGGCTTAGAGGCTAGTTTGGCCAAAGCGTCTGCCCTGGTGTTTTTGGAGCGCAAGATGTGCGTGAATTGGGCGGCCCGGATGTGATGACGGAGAATGTATTGTGCCTTCTCCACATATTTGAGTATAGTGGGTTCCTTGACCTCAAAATCTCCTTTCATGTGTCCGACCACCAGCTGGGAGTCATTGTAGACGTGACCGTCCTGGGCGCCCATGCCCACGGCGAGCTCGAGGGCAGCGATGAGTGCTTCGTATTCAGCCTGATTGTTTGTGGCCAGAAAGCGTATGTCGATAGCCTGTTCGATGGAGTAACCGTCGGGCGACTCGACGATGAAACCTGCACCGCGAAGCTTGGCGGACGAGGCGCCATCAATGTAAATGTTCCATGCGATGGAAGCTGGAGCGGCGGGCGTCATTTTCGCGACGAAGTCGGCAAGAGCTTAGGGCAAATGACACATCGGGTCGAGTACATAGCATGGCATACATGATGGATCCTATTGCCGAAGCATAAGGAAGTCCACTCATGCGCCCTCGCTCAACAAGTGTCTTGGGACACTGTTTCTTGCTCAGGGTCAGCCCATGATTCATCGGTATGAATCCCTTCTTGGAATCTTGCATACTGAACCTCTTCAGTACCTTATCCAAGTACGTACTCTGACTCAATCCAAGAAGCCTACGAGATCTATCTCTATAGATCTTGATGCCTAGAATATAGGCAACTTCTCCTAAGTCCTTTATTGAAAAAGATTTTCCCAACCAGAATTTTGCAATCTCTAAGGTTGGAACATCATTTCCAATGAGTAATATGTCATCGACATATAGTACCAAGAACACAATTGTGCTCCCACTAACCTTCTTGTAGACACAAGGTTCATCAGGGTTTTGTAAGAAGCCAAACTCTTTGACTACTTCATCAAAACGATGATTCCAACTCCTGAATGCTTGCTTCAATCCATAAATGGATCTCTGAAGCTTGTATACCATGTCTGGCGCCTCAGGACATACAAACCCCTCGGGTTGTGTAATGTACACATCCTCGGGCAGCCTTCCATTAAGGAACGCTGTTTTGAGATCCATTTGCCATATCTCATAGTCATAATATGCGGCTATGGCAAGGAGGATCCTAATGGACTTGGCCATTGCAATAGGCGAAAACGTTTCGTCATAGTCAATACCATGACATTGCGTAAATCCCTTTGCAACTAGCCTCGCCTTGAAGACGTTGACATTGCCATCCATGTCTGTTTTCTCTTTGAAAACCCACTTGCACCCTACGGGTTTTACCCCTTCGGGTGGAGCGACCAAGGTCCATACTGATGGAGATTGTGCCCTAGGGCCAATCATCCTATAGATATGTTTGGAACATATCAATTAATTTATGGAGATAAATTAATGGTTATCATATTATTAGCATGTTTACTATGATAACAGTCTGTGATTAATTATGAGATAGTTAATCTAAATTGTCCCTGGACGCTCATTCAAGTGGGAACTCGAACTAAACCAAGACCAGCCTGACCTCGGTGCATATAGATGCATGCACTAGATGCAGGGACGAGAGTCATGGTGCAATTGTGTAATGGGTTACAAATTGCTGGACCGACCCGGAGAGTTTTGCATGGGTTCAGTCATTAGCTGGTCTCTCCTGTACACCTGTCACGATGCCCTTAGACCTGAGGTCTTGACTATTCCGGCGTTGCAGTTTTCAAACTTTGGCTTAGTCTATCGTTACTCGTAACAGGGTAGCCATAAGGGCTGAGTACGGGTTTGGTTGATTGCCGTGCTGAGGAATGTGGTTGACCTAGATGGAATTTTATCCCTCATAGAGATGAGAGATATTTAACTGGGCCCCTCGATGAGTCTGTCCAAGGAATGTGTGGCCACACTGGTAATTGGGACTTACTCAGGGAATCGAGAAAGTTGAGGTTTGGATTTTGGATGACTTTCCCATGCCTGATCCATGACCGAAATATCGTAGGACAAAAGGGATCTAGACAAGGTGGTACTAAGGTTAAGTCGTTTTGGGGTTAGACGATAACTCACGTGTTTTGGGTAGTCGTGATGGCTTGCTAGAGTCCGCTCTCGACTTGTGAGTCATGGAGATGACTTACTGCAACTTCACGTGGGGCCTGCTGGGTCANCAGATGCCAAGCTGGGACACGAATTAGGACTAATTCGTGGGTCACATTTGTGACACCGTTTAAGACATAATTGATTGTATTGGGACATGAAGTCTTGTCTTAAATAAATATCTACAGATATAATATTTAGATTTGTGGGACAAATTTAAATATATATATATATATGATAATTGTAGAATAGATAATTGGATTAGTCTATTTGCAATTATATTCTTATTTATAATATTAGGGAATTATAAATTGGATAATGTTCCTAAGAGTTAGGAAATTATTAATTTATTAAATTCACTAATATTGGGATAAACAGGGGAGGTTGGCGCCTCATATATACAAAAGGATTTAATTAATAAAAATGTTTTATTAATTAAAATCATGGCTTGAAATTTGAAATTCAAAAGGATTTGATCTAGATTTCAAATGATTGAATTAAAAATATTAAGGTAATATTTTAATTCAATAACTATAGGGAAAATCGAATTCTAGGTCCAATTGGATTAAAAATATTAGTGTAATATTTTAATTCAATAAACTAGAATTCAAGATTCAAAAAGATTGACTTAAAGATATTAAAGTAATTCCTTAAATCAATATTGTTGGAAAATAACAAGTTAGTTATAACTTCCTAAGAGTTAGGATAGTTATTTTAATTTATTAAATTCCAACAAAAATATGAGGGGAGAGGCGCATGGGCTTGGAAGATCTTGGAAGATTTGATCTTCCAAATTGATTCTCCAAGATTGCACTTTGAATCTAATTTAAATATTATGGTAATATTTTAAATTGAAATTCCAGTCATATAATTGTGATATGGAGATATCATAGTTTTATGATTTGATAATTATATATTTTAGGGATTCCCTAATTATAATTGTCAAAAGTCCCCAAACCCTATAAAAGGAAGCCATAAGTCGACTTTGAGAGAGAGAATCCAAAAAGGGAGAGAGCCTCATGCATACTTAGAAAATCGACTTAGCCTAGTTCTTCTCAAGAGAAAAATTCGATTTTGCTCTAAGTGAGGAGAGAGAAAATCACAACCTCAGTTTCCTAGAGAGAGAAAGTGGCGCACAACTCTAAAGAGTTTAGTTTTGTGTGACAAGGTTGTGTGGGATCAAGAATTGGATTCTTGATCAAGGCGCCACATAAGTTCTTGGAGAATTCAAGAAGAGTTCTTGAATTAAAGAACACCGTAGATAAAGGTCCCAGATTCACTTGGAGAAGTGAAGGAGGCTAGCACCTAGGCATCTCCAAAACTGTTCGTGTGGATCACCGGCGGAGGAAGGACGCGTCACGTGGACTTCTAGGATACGCCCCGTTCAACTAAACCGATTGAAACTCGTGAGGTATACCACTATCTAAAAGTTTTAAATTCAGCTAGCGGATCTGTTCGGGAATTCTAGGCCCTTGCGCGATTTATGTTTAAAAGTTTTTGTTGTTTTGCTTCCGCTGCGTTTAGGTGCCCCTGAATTCCCCAACAGTGGTATCAGAGCCAGGTTAGTCCTTGGATTTAAAACTGTTTATGTGTACATGTGATGTATGATATGTGTGTTTACCGCTTAAAATCACTGTTTTTGGTTTTACGAAAATCCACCGATCAATTTTGCTTAAAAGTCGATTTAACAATCTAAGGTGCAAATTTATGTATGTGATACATAAAGAAATCAATGAGATTGATTTGGATAAGTTTCTTAAATTATAAGGCCAAAATCGAAAATCCTGTATACAATTATAATTAAAAGTGTTTTAATTATAATATTATAGAGGTGGCTGAAATTTACTAAAATTGTGAATTTTATAAATTTTGGGGATCAATAATTTGAATTCTTGAATGAGATTCTTGAATTTTTTAATTAGTGATAAAATGCCTGAATTTCAAGACAGGCATGTTAAAAATTGCACAGACCCTAAATTGAACACATTCTTAAAAGGAGTTTTAATATATGTGTTGGTTACCGTGTTTGACATAATTGTATGAATTGTTCATATTTGAATTGTGTGGATATGGCTCTAGGAGGTTTTTTTCGGTAAATACAGCCTGCGTGTCGTCTCCCTCTACTCCTGTGTAATTTTACTTTCAGTTTATACCTCAATGTAATTGGGGTTTATTCGCGTGTAATTTTATTTTTCTTTTAAAAAGTTCTCTCATTGGCTTGGGAGAATTCTAGGGTAGATGGGCCATATCTAAACACGGTGTTTGTTTTACATTTAGTTGTATGTGATGCGCTTGATGTATGCTAAGGGTGCGATTTTTAACATGCTTCTTTAAATATTACGCTATAGCCACGTATACGATACGAGCGTGGGATTTTGTATGAGATACAAAATCCGGGCACATGTTTATGTGTATGAGATACATGGGGTAATAAACATGTGACATGACTCGTTTAATTTTAAAAGGTGTTTTAGAATTAAACAACAAAATCGGAATTTTTATTAAACAAAATCAAACTCTTTTAGAAAATCTTAAGTTATAATGCCATCGCTAAAACGCCCTGTCAAAAATCTTGTTCATCGTGGAGCGGTGATCGCCTTCGCGACACGTATCTGCCTTGACCTTGAGGAGACACGGGTGAATGGGATTTTCAATACGACGCCCATTGAAATCTTGGTTCTTTGGATACGGTGATCGCCTCCGCGACACGTATAGCAGTTGGGCCTTGATGATAGTGGGTTGGGCTTCGGCCTCGTTATTTTGAATCTAGCCATTCACATGTTTTACCGTGTGACTTAATGGGGTTATCAAAACAGTTTTGGACCTCAAGGCATTAGATGGGATAAACATGCCATAGTAAGTATCATATGATGATACAGTCCCCTAAGGATCTAAGAGTCACATAGAGATGTGATTGGTAAGGAGTTACCTACCTAAATAACCAAATCGTGCATGATCGCCTCCGCGACGGTAAATTTTGGTGAAAAATGGATCTTAGCCACTAATAATAAATTTTACTGGGTTTTATAAAATAGTGGAGGTATTTTGTTCTGCTAATTAAAATTTTCATATCTTTAAATTGTAGAATCAAAATGGCAATTGATAGTTCAACATTTTCACTGCGACCTATCCTTGAGAAGGATAAGCTGACCAGAACAAACTTCCTCGATTGGTTTCGTAATCTGAGAATTGTTCTCACCCATGAGAGGAGACTTTATGTTCTAGATAAACCTATTCCTAAAGAGCCTGCCAAGGGTGCTCCAGGACCGGAGTGGAGAGCTTATGAGAAGCACTTCGACGACTCGCTGGAGGTCTCCTGTCTGATGGTAGACAGAATGGTTCCTGAGCTGCATGAGGGCTTGGATACATTGATGTCATACGAGATGATAACACGTCTCAAGGAAATGTTCCGATACCAGATCAGACAAGATAGATATGAGACCACTAAGGCACTCATGTCTTGCAATATGGCTGAAGGTGCATCTGTTGGTTACCATGTCATGAAGATGAGAGGGTACATAGATCATCTTGATAGGCTGGGATTTCCTATTCCTCAAGAGTTTGCAACAGGTGTGATCCTGTGCTCACTACCCAAAAGCTATGACCCCTTTATCACAAGCTTTTACAAGAGAGGAACAGAGAAATCAGTTTCTGAGCTGCATGGGATACTCAAGTTAGTTGAGGCATCCATGATTCAGAAAAGGGAAAGGAAAACAAAGGGCAGAAGAAAGAGAAAGGGAACCGACCTGGATGGTGAGACCAAGCCAGAGGACGGCCCTCATCAAGAACGTGTCAAGGAGGCAAAGCCCTCAGAGGAAGTATTCTGCTCTTTCTGTCAAGTGTCAGGACACACGATGAGAAAGTGCAAATACTACTGGGAAGATCAAAAGAAGAAGAAGTGCGTTGAGCCCTCTACTTCAAGTATCTTTGTTATAAGTGTTCTTTTTCTACTTAAACCACTTGAGTATTAGATACGACATGTGGTTCTCACATTTGATGTGCAGGGTCTTCAGAGACAGTAGAAAACGAGAACGGGAGCAAGATGGACCTAGAAGTGGACAGTGGAGCAAATGTTGCTGCTGTTGCTGCTATAGGAACATGCGAGCTTGTATTGCCCCTTTCGGGCTAAGTTTATTGTTATATACATTCTTTAAAGTTCAAACATTGTTTTTTCCTCCTTATAGGGATAAGGAAGATTTTATGTGTAGACATTAAAGAATGGTGTTCTATTTTAATAAAATAATATTTGTTTGCTTATATGATTAGCAAAGGTAATCATTATGTCTTAAGCTAGAACGATAACAATATTTATAACATCGATACAAAAAAGGATTAAAGATTGTCGAATCTAATCCGGTGAATACTTTTGGCAATTGTCGTTTAGGCCATACAAATAAGAAACACCTTGAGAAGCTTCATAGAGATGAACTTCTAAAGCTCAGATGATTTGGGATCATATGATGCTTGCAATGTTGGAGATTGTGCCCTAGGGCCAATCATTTTATAAATATGTTTTGAACATATTAATTAGTTTATGGGGATAAATTAATGGTTATCATATTATTAGCATGTTTACTATGATAGCAGTCCGTGATTAATTATGAGATAATTAATCTAAATTGTCCTTGGTCGCTCATTCAAGTGGGAACTTGAAATGAACTAAGACCAGCATGACCTCGGTGCATAGGGATGCACGCACTAGATGCTGGAATGAGAGTCATGGTGCAATTACGTAAGGGGTTACGAATTGCTGGACTGACCCGGAGAGTCCTGCATGGGTTTAGTCATCAGCCTGCCTCTCTTGTACGCCTGTCACGACGCCTTAGACCTGAGGTCATCATTATTCCGGCGTTGCAGTTGTCAGACTTTGGCTTAGTCTAACGTTGCCCGTAGCAGGGTAGACATAAGGGCTAAGTACGGGTTTGGTTGATTGCCGTGCTGAGGAATGTGGACTGACCCAAATTGGGATTTTGTTCCCCATTAAATTGGGAGATATCTTACTGGCGCCCTCGACGAGTCTGTCCAAGGAAAGAGTGGCCACTCAGTATATTGGGAATTACTCAAGGAGATCGAGAAAGTAAAGGTTTGGATCATGGATGACTTGTTGGGAAATCACAGAGGGAGCGCAGCGGAAGGAAAAATTAAAAAAACTTGATTATGCTAACTCTGTGATTCCTTCCAGGATCCACTAACTATGTTTA
>QANZ01015201.1:23305-34916 GCA_003254925.1 Chamaecrista fasciculata | reverse complement strand
TCCTTGCCAAAAATCTTCACTAGCATATATGTTTTACAAAGTTTAACTATAAAAGAACAATAGTTTTCAAGAGATAACACTGAAGAGAAAGCAAATTAATCAAGGTATTACTTTATGATATGCAACAGATTCATGAAATAGAGGAGGCCAGTGACGAAGATGGTCCGAAATTGCATGATTCTATAACACCAGATCAAACCATCCTACCAGAATCAAGCACGCCATCACAAACACCATCTGTTATTCCTTATTCACAAAATGAATCCCAACAAGTAAGATTATCATTCCTTTCTGGTACATTTCAAATTATTGCTTAGATCGCTATTGCTATCATGTGGCCTTTCGTACTATATTCATGGTCACGCAAGATATGCACAAGCACCAACAGAAAAAAGACCTCCTATGGATTCTAACGATTCACAAAATTTTAATAATCTACTGAAATTATATTATAATGATTTAGTGTCACTAAAGTGCCTAACTAACATATCACTCTCTGTTGTGCAGAATATTGAAGTAAGTAGTAAAGAAGGTCCTTCATCAAAGAAAGATAACAAATCAACTTCACCAACACATTCAGGCCTATCAACTTCTACCAATGTAGGATTTATGATGTTGCTTTCATTTTAGCTTTGGATATATTTCTTGTTTGCTTATTAATTACTTGGCTTAGGAGCTCCATGAAAATATTTTGCTAGATCACTTAAAACTTATGCAGTGCTTTTCATATATATTCATGTTCATGCAGGATAAGTTAGTTGATGAAGGAACTAAGAAGAAAACAAACATAGTGGGTCAAAAAGCACTAGAAGAAGCAACACCTGATATGCATTCTATTGACTCACAAAATGTTAACAATCTACTAAATCTGTATTCTAATGATTTAGTGCCACTGAAAAACTCAAATTATATATATTATTCTCTGTTACATTTTGCAGAATATTGAAGTTAGTGTTAGAGAAGGTCTTCCATTAGAGAAAGATTGCAAGTCGACTTCATCAACTTATTCCGAACTGGGGATCAACTATCCAGGCCCATTGATATCAACTTCTACTGAGGTAGGATTAATTTTAATGTTACATCCAGTTTAGCTTTGAATATAAAGAAGTAACAAAGTCAGTTGTTGAAGAAGAATAGGCAGATCAAGAACAGAATAATGGTCCACCGAATTTGGTAAGGGCATATTTTAACTATGAAATTAAAAAAAAGTTCCTGTTTCAATTAACATATGGTAAGCTAATTAATGAACTTTACTTATATGGAAATTGGCATCTTATGCATAAAGTTCGGTGTGGATAGAGTGCCAAACTAAATAGTAAGTGAAATCATCGAGCATCATCCAATTTCTAATATAACAGTAGCAATGGCTACAGGGTCATTTAATTTAGATATGTCAAAAGGAATTCCTTTTCACAAACCTTCACTTCAATTCTATGTTTTACAAAGTTTAGTAAGTGAAGACAAAAACTTTTTGAAGATATGGCACTAAAGAAATTGAAAAGTTGGTTATTACTCTGTGCTATGAAACATGTTCAGGAGGACATGGTAGAGGCAAGTCCTTAATATAGTCCCAAAATAAATGAATCTACACAAGAACTAGTTGATATTACCTCACAAAACGAATCAGCACAAGTAACATACATAATTTTTCTTTTCTGATACTGAAAAAAGTATGCTAGATTGCTTAAACTTATGCCACCATTTGGATATTCATGTTTATGTAGGATACATTGGTTGACAAAGATGCCAAGAATGAATCAACCACAAAGGGGCCACAAGAATCGGTAGATTCAACACCTGATATGAATTCTAATGACTCACAAAATGTTATCAATATATTACAATAGTGTGTTGTGAGGCTTTAGTGTTACTAGAAATCTAACTTACATATCATTTTTTGGTTGTGCAGAATATTGAAGTAAGAGTTGGAGAATCTCCTTCTTCAGAGAAAGATGATAAACAAACTTCATCAACTTATTCAAAAATAAATAACACCCATCCAGGCTCCTCATCTTCTACCGAGGTAGGATTCATATTAATGTTGCATTTGTTATAGCTTTGAATACATCTCTTATTGCTTGCTTATTCATTACTTCTTGGCTTAGGAGCACCATAAAAAGAAGTCGATGGATGATAGAGGAAGATTTGGAGAAGGGATAACCTCAAAGGAAGCTCCCGGAAGAGTCGATAAGCCATCGAATAATGTACAAAAGGTAAAGAAACCTACTAAATTATATTTCTAATTAATCAGATTTAGTTTGCAAGACTGATAATGTTTATTTTTCCTCACCTCAGGTTGAAATCATGGCCAATCAAATAAACATGGACCTAAAAAAGGAAGATGGCAGTAAAATCCCTCAAGAGAAAGATCATGACCTCATTAGATTGTTTCAACTAATGGAGAAAGGTGCAGAAACAGTTCATACACATTTAGTTTCTAAAATTGCTGCTGAAGAAGATGATACTAAGGTGGCTCAGGCCTTCGCTGATTTGGAAGCTTCATTCAAGATGAATATAAACGAGTTAGCTAACTCAGAGGAACACTGTCACCGCCTTCAAAATTCTCTCAACTTCTTGTCCGCCCATTGCTTTGAAGATGGAGCTTCCTCTCATGGCCTTAAACCCAAAATAGACTCTTTGCAACAAAAAATCCAAACTGTTCTGTCTTCCTTCAAGCAAGCCTCTAGTACCATTCACACATTCACCGAGCTTCAAGGAAAAGAGAAGTGTATGATGAATGAAGAACTCCCTCAACGAAAAGAGGAAGCCATGAATCTTATATCTGAAATTGATGACACTGAGAGGTCTCTGAGTGAGGCTAAACAAAAGGAAGCAAAACTGAAGGAGCATATCTCAAGGTTGCAGGCTGAACTGAACAGCAATGAGAAAGAAATCAAAGATTGTGAGATTAAATTATTATCTCTTAAAGAGAAAGAGAACAAGATTTTTTGGGACACCATGGAGTTCATGAAGGAGCTTGAGGATGTGAAGAAAGATAGGTCTGAGATTGAGGAAAATCAAATAAAAGCAAGGTATGAATTAGAGAAGTCAGATGCTGAATGGTCTTCCTGTGTAGCTGATTTGAGGAAAACCACCACAATGCTTGGAATTTATCTCAAGCGCAAGATTTAACTGTTTAAATTTGTGGCATTTTTATGAAATATGGTTGAATTAAAATAAAATTGTGAGACATTTTCAGCTTATGTTGTACTAGCTTGGTCTGTATGGACAGCTTTCATATGTTTGTACATTATCCTACAATGTTTGAATGGCGCTTGAAGAATGTGAGATGTTGCATTACATAGTACCAAAAAAGTGATGCCTTTTATCCCTGTATCATATTATGTCAAAATTGCATTTGCATCCTAAAAGTAGATATTATTATCTTTCATGTCCAAATGGTTCTTTTATGAACCACACAGGAGCGGGAGCTCCGCGTGAACTCCGAAAATTAAGTTAGTGAAAGATAATGAGAATAGTATTAATGAATCATGAATAGAGAATGTAAAGTATGTTAAGAGAGAACCTGTGAGCCTTTTATATAAGTGACTCATGTAGAGATATTAGATGGAATTTTGAGGATAGGTGCAGGTAGTAACCTGGATCATGGGAGATCACATGCTTAGTGGGNATTATCTCTTAAAGAGAAAGAGAAGAAGATTTTTTGGGACACCATGGAGTTCATGAAGGAGCTTGAGGATGTGAAGAAAGATAGGTCTGAGATTGAGGAAAATCAAATAAAAGCAAGGTATGAATTAGAGAAGTCAGATGCTGAATGGTCTTCCTGTGTAGCTGATTTGAGGAAAACCACCACAATGCTTGGAATTTATCTCAAGCGCAAGATTTAACTGTTGGCATTTTTATGAAATATGGTTGAATTAAAATAAAATTGTGAGACATTTTCAGCCTATGTTGTACTAGCTTGGTCGTATGGACAGCTTTAATATGTTTGTACATTATCCTACAATGTTTGAATGGCGCTTGAAGAATGTGAGATGTTGCATTACATAGTACCAAAAAAGTGATGCCTTTTATCACTGTATCATATTATGTCAAAATTGCATTTGCATCCTAAAAGTAGATATTATTATCTTTCATGTCCAAATGGATCTTTTATGAACCACACAGGAGCGGGAGCTCCCTGTGAACTCCGACAATTAAGTTAGTGAAAGATAATGAGAATAGTATTAATGAATCATGAATAGAGAATGTAAAGTATGTTAAGAGAGAACCTGTGAGCCTTTTATATAAGTGACTCATGTAGAGATATTAGATGGAACTTTTGAGGATAGGTGCAGGTAGTAACCTAGATCATGGGAGATCACAGGCTTAGTGGGTTGTTAGTGAGTAACTAGTAGGGTTTGACTAGGTTTACTCACATGTAGGTAGTTAGCAAGATAACCAAATCATTAATGCTAATTTAGAGATTAAAAAATGACCTGTAGGAATTGTCCGTCAATTGTTAAAAAGGAAAAACCATATAGAGATTGAACATCGATTTTTTCATTAGATAAATTTTCATTGAAAGATAAATTATTTATTACAAGACTTTCTGAGACAAACTAATATTAATACTCGACTAAATTATAAATCAGATAAGTAAAAATTATCTCATATTCAAACGAAAATAAATAAAATTGATATACAGATTCAAACAAGCAAATATAATATACAGGGAGGGTTTATTTTATATGGCACATGTGATCTTGATTATTTTCTACTTAGATTGAAACCACAGAAAGACGTCCTATGCTTACCTTAAACAATGGAATCTATGTGTCAAGTGTATTAAATTTAAAACTGTCTACAAGTAGCAGAAACATCTGCAATATCCAATGATGCATTGAATCTATGTGTCAAGTGTATAATATTTGTCAACAAATCCACATTCACAAAAGGGTTTGTTTTCTAGTCAGGCGACTCGCGATTTCTTCGTGGAGACGCCCAATGTCATCCCTACAGACACCAAGGTCTCAAGTGATCTAGAGCTATTTGCTATGAGATCTTCATCAATGGCTATTGAATTCTGCATATAGCACAAAGGTCAAATGGAATACATGTCATTACACAGACTTTCCACAGATAAACGCAAGAAGCCATCAATCTCTTAAGTTTCATAAGTATAATGTCAGTGCCTTCAATCAAAATCATTTATAAAATAAAGAAATTTGACAAGACAAATAAAATAATTTTGTGGGCATGAAGTTTGCTGCTTTGCTCACAGATCATACTACAACTACAGAAAGTTATAATTAAGGCTAGTAAATTCAGGAGCAAGGTTTATTTTCAACAATATAAAGTTCAAAATTTAATAATAAACTAATTTAAAAAAAAAAAAAAAAAAAANNNAAAAAAAAAAAAAAAAAAAAAAAAAAAAAAAAAAAAGAGGTCAAATAATAACACATTCTGACACCAACCTTTTCGAAAACACAAATTACAGTGCTTCCGCCAAATGAGAAATACCCAAACTGTGTATTAAACAAATGAAGTGTCAATGAGAAGCAAAAATAACAAATATGAAGCAAAAACAAGGATCAAACTGCATCTTGAATACCTCATCTCCCTTCTTAACATAGTCACCTTTGTTTATTGTAAAAGTGATGCTACCAACCATTGTAGCCCCTATTGCAACAAATGCCACCTGAATCCAAATCACAGAAGTCAATAAAATACAGGTAATGACTATCTAGTACCGTGATTAGAAGGTGAAGCAATATGGAAATCTCCGGAAAATTTGGAGGAAGTTAAAAAACCTTCAGAAATAGAAAGTATGAACTAAAATAGGAACAAAACCTAATGAAGTTTAAAATATAAATTACAGACAGAAGAAGTGTCTGATTTCTTCTTAGCTACTTAAAATGCAAAACAAGAATAGAAAGGAAATTGATGAAGTTCCTTAGGTTAATATAAAGTTCTTCAAAAAAATTACAATATGAGGATGTCTTTTACATTCAACAAATTTACTCTTGAAAAGGGGTTCCTCCAATCCACATGTTATAATTTATCAGGCAACAACAAACCTTGCCAAAATCCACAGTTGAAATAATTGAAACAACGCGCTTATTCTCGGTGAAGACGTTACAGTACTTGCTATTTACAGCTATCGGATTCACCTGTGCAAAAGAAGGTGGGGGGTTTGCCAATCAGAAGTAATGCCAAAATAATAGACCAACAAAACCATAAGGAAAGGTAAATGTAAATTATCATTTTCTGATGTGGTTCTCACATACTGTGTATAAGCATCCAGGAATATCTACAAATTGCTCAACAAATCCTGATACTGGCAAATGGAAACGATGATAATCCTGCAATCAATAGATGTTAAAATCAAAACCTAATTTTAAAAGAAACAAAACAAAGTGAAAAAAGCAACCAAAAATACCTGTGGTGCCAAACGAAATATCACAATTGTTCCATCAACAAAAGGACTTGAACTAATTTCTTTCCCCAAAAGGCCTTGAACTGAAAACTTGCGACCCTAGAAGCAACAATAGACGATCCACAAAGTAATTTGTTTGCATACAATCAGAGTAGAAAGGATAAACATTGAGGGAATTTACTTTTCTATTTTTAATTTCAACAATGAACTAGCTAAATATTCTTTAAAATAACAGAAAATGTTAACTTATTACAAGCTGTTTGTTTCAGTAGCCAACAGCAAGATACGGGACAGCAATCCCACATTACACATATGGGATTCCAATGAGGGGTTTATAGAAACCTAGGGCTCTCAAACCTCATGGGCTAGCTTTTGGGATGTTGTTCTCCCAAATGTTTGAATCCATAAAGCATAAAAATTGGCACTGAAATGGCCACATTGATATGTAAAATTTTGAAAAGTATAGAACATGATGCAATACAGCATCTATATGCATATACATAAATATACACGTGTACAGGCGTGCACATGTGTGTGTGTATGTGTGTGAATTAGAAAAGCACCAAAAGGCATTATCCCATATTGTAAGAATCATATACTAAATTAAAAATTGTTAATTTATATTATTCCAACTACTCCTGTGCAACAAAACAATTAGTAAAGAACTTTAATAAGGATGAGTTTTTTTTTTTTTTGTCTTTTCCCCTTTTTATAGGGTCATCCATAACTTGAGCCATGCTTGGCTTATGAACAAGCCAAGTTTGATGAGTGTCCAAATTGCATTTGGTTGGTCTGAGTTAAAAGAAGTATTTTTTTATCTTTAATTCTGGCATATCCATATGTGTATTGAACACATGTTGACAGTGACATGGCAGTATCAATGTCAAACAAGTGTAAGACACAAATGCCTGATGGCAGGTGATTTAGTTCGTTATAGATATCAAACACTTTGATTTATATAGCTTGTTCATCCAAGACAGTTATATAGCTTGTTCATCCAAGACAGAGAGAAAGAGGACAAACAAACATAATCTCAACTTACAAGTATGTCAAGGTTCAAGTTCAACAACTTATCAGAGGTCATATAAATTTGCTGAAAAACTGTTTTATATCACATGATTCAATTAGTTGCCAGGTTCCAAGCATTTACAATAAGCATTGTGTGCGAATATCTAAATATTATATAAATATGTAATTTTGAGACTGGAAGCCTTCCATGTAAAAAAGATGGAAAAGAAATTACCTTAATCCAAAATCTTAAACTATCATCAACTGATTTAAAAGCCATTAGCCGGCAATCAGCAGCACATACAGCAACATCATCCCGTTCAATAGATGCAATTGGTCTCGAACCAGGCTTTAACTCTCTTATGAAAAACTCATTGAACGTCTGCCCGAAAAGAAATTTACAAGATGTTTATAATTACAACACCATTACAAAATCTAAATGTGGCTTGCAGTTCAAGCATAGGCCAGAAGTTTTATTCATTTTCAATCCAACAACCAATAAAAACAAAAGTTCATGAAAATAACTCAAACAGAAAAGGAAATATGTTAGTTTCAATGACAAAGCGCAGGCAGAGTCCCACAAAACCACATGAAACATGACGAGTGACAGTTTAATATTGTACTTCATGGAAGGGATAGAAACAGAAACAAGTTTTTAGTTCACAAACTCAAGACACAAGGATATATATTGAGATAAAACATAATTTGGTTGAATCGGCGCAGGACCCTCAATGTGTAATGGAAACAAAGTTCAAATTTAAGTACAATTATAAATCACCAACAAAAAAATCAAGCTCTTTAGATAAATTACTAGCCCACCTTAAACTTGTCCAGTGGAAGCTTGACTTCAGCCATATTGATTTGATCCTACAAAGCAATAGACATCTCATTTCTAAGAAGTGTTTACTTACATGCAGAAGTCCAGCACATAAACAACACAACAGATGAAATTAAGATATGCTAGGAACGGCACCTACTACACTTCACAGAATAATATTATTATTCAATTCATTAAACTCTACTGATTCCTTCACTTTCTCATTAGACAAGTTACATCCAATAAATCCAAGATACTAATTTCAGGTCACTACAATGTCAAAAACTGAAACTCAAGCAAAGTACAAAACACAATGAAAAAATAGCATCCATCATTTTAAGAGAACATTTTAATTCAAAGCCATATCACTCAACACTTGTACAATGAAAATATTGTTGGCATTATATTTCATTGATGTATTGGTGGTGCTTATATGCATAGAGAAGATGGGACAGTAGGGTCACTTCCTGCTGCTTTTGTAGTCTTATGGTATATAGCACTGTAATCTTCTGTGATTCATAAACCATGCCAAAGACAAGCATGGATGTTTTAACTTTGCAGTGAAAAATGTAGAAGGAAAGTATTATCGTTCTACTTATGTAACCTAAATTGTGTTTGTGCCTTGCATATATCTTTATCTTAACACAAATGTTAGCAGTTGTTCCAGTTTTGGGGACCATATGCTGATATGCAGTTGACATTTTGGACTTATTTCAATATCCATTGTCTTATTTTTGTCTGGGCTGCACACCGACCTGGTTTTAGCTCCTCTAATAAAATTTCCTGTTACTTGTAGGAAATAAAGCAAAAGCACTCAACAGATTAATTTCAAGCATATATGCATAAATTTGCATGACAAAGTAAAAACTCAAGTCTAGGGGAATCACATAGCTTTGGACTCGTGAAAAAGCAAATCAAAAAGTTCCATCCACAAAGTAACAGGGTGATACCTTATAAGCTTCAATAAATTTAGGTATATCTGCTGCGGATTCGGGTGAATCCATGTGAGTTCCCTGCTTTTCAGAAATGTTTTGCAAGATCTCCTTCACCCCTTCATAAAAGATTTCCACCAATTTAAGGCATTATAAATGAGTACCAACTTTCACAAGTTTGATTGGAATGGGCAAAAAAGCCAGGTCTCAGATCAGTGACCCTAGTACATAATGATCATTAGTTTACAATAAAGAAATCTTTTTTCCTAACACACTTGAATGCAACAAGTTTGAATACAGAAAGGACAGCAAGATCTAACATATCTATCTCACATTTTTTCATATCAGCACAGATAATAGCACTAATCTCGTGCCAGAAAAGATAGTGGTGACTGATGAAGTTACTAATATGTGTAGCCTGGAACTTCTTGTCACATATAGCAAGGAGAAATGAACTCATACCTACGTTTATCAAGCCAAGACCTACTTTTGACTGATAAATAGCTCTCATTGACAAAACAATCTTTTTGTCAATTAATTCTTCAACAAGCCTTTTACTCTTCCGGTCATAAACCTGATGACAAAAAATAGTTAAAGCAAATGAATGAGTTCTGAGAATTAAGATTTCATTCAACAATGTAGTGTGTATCCGTGACAAATGGTAGCATGAAAGTGTAGTATGTATGTTTACTCAATACATTTGAAATTCTTCAAACTGTAAAAGATATGCATGACGTTTGAAGATGATAACATGAAAAGAGTCAAGATCAATATTCAGAAAATAAGATTGAAAGCCATTCTTCTTATTATGATGGAAGTGATTTGAGAAAAATCAATTAGCAACAATCAAAGCCTTTTCCCACTAGGTAGGGTTGGCTATATAAACCAACTGACGCCAACGTGTTCTATCTTTGCACATATCCACAGTTAGGTTATTAATGGATAAATCTTTCCGGATAGTTTACATATAATCATAGATGTATAATATAAATGTCAGCAAACTGTTAAAAGTGAAAAAAGATACGGATCAATGGATACCAGAATGTGGGAAGCACTTGATCCAGAGCGTAAACCAACATCATAGGATGAGAAATGGGCCCATTCACTCAGTTTAAATAGCCACCTATGAAAATAAATAAGCAAATTTAGTGTGTTATCTTGATATAGAATCAAAAACTCAATATCATATATATATCATACAGAAAAAAAAAATGTAGTTAGGTGGTTAATATCCCCTTTTCCCTTTCTTCCACCCTATCTATCATAGCGCTAGATTAGCAGCACATGTTCAGAAACTTACCCATATGATGCTTGTTTATCTGTCAAGAATCCTCCAGTCATCACCTGGTTTCCAGTCCCTTCATCAAAACACAGAGTTAGGTGGACTATGGTATTCAGCTTGTTAGAAACCTGAAGAACCTCACCACAAACAGGACAGCAATTCAATAATGTTTCCCTGCAATGCCAAAAATTAGCAAATGAGAATCAAATACCAACACACAGAGAGAGTCAACATAAAGAGAGGACTCATCTACCCTCAATTATGTTTAACACGTGGGAATCAACAAAAGTTTTTAAGAATTTGAGTTCAAATATGTAGACCAAAAGCCAAAACAGAGATTCTGATATATTTGGCCTAGGAACATCTCATTGTCAAATGTTGACAATGAACATTTAGGAATAATAGATATATAAAAAAAATGAAGAGTCAACCAAACTCTTCAACAGAATGTACACTTGGGCAGATACATATATAGACAGACCTATGGTATCCATAAATGGATGAGAGTGAAAAATGATAACCATACAATGATACAACTGACTAATTTTCTTGTGGTTGTTTAAGTGTGTTGGACTAGGTAACACAAATAATGAAACAAATGTTCAAACAATAAAATTCCTACTTCTAGTATTCTCCACAAGATGCAATTAAGGAACAAAATGAAACAAAAAATTATAAAAACATTCAAAAGAGTTCATAATCTTCTAAGCCATTGATTTTTTTTAAAAAAATGATATAAGTTAACAAATGAAATTTTCAATGAAGTTCGAAATGTTGGCAAAAGAATAGAGCAGGATATACAGAATTAAAAGTTTGTAGTCTCAGGAAACAATAATTACTGTTCATGTTGAAGAGCAAGAAGGTCAGCCAACTCATCCATGCTAACAACACCATCACTATTCTTGTCAGCTGCTTTGAAAAGCTCTTCTTTCTGTTGAAAAGAAATTTGCACCACTCAGACGGTAAAACACACATTTAGAACCAAATATTATATTGTAACTATAAAACTAAACACTGTACACTATACAGTAACAGTATTTCAAAATTGTGAATGCCTATGATTATATAGATTTGAGTTTTAAGTCCCATGTGTGCTGTAATGAAGACTTGAATATAGATCTACTAAAATCAAGAAACCAATTTTATATATCTAATTCAGGGTTTTGTGTTACTACATTATATGAATATGTGAT
>QANZ01015201.1:0-23071 GCA_003254925.1 Chamaecrista fasciculata | reverse complement strand
AGGAAACAGAAGAAGCTAATTAATGAATTATTGCAATAGCGGCTTTAAAAAAGCCATAATCTAGAAATAAGCATTATTCATATATTTGAAGCCATGGTCCAAACACACATATATAATACAAAGGATAGAGAACCTTTTTTTTTTCACCACATATTCCAAGGCACACTGGGGTATAAGATTAGGCATATTCAAGATCATGTATGTTAACAACAAAGATTGCTCACCTGTGTTAGAAATTCAAACAGATCAACCTCACAGTAACCAACAAGAGTGTTGCTGGACAGTTTGTTCGTCTAAATAGGAAAAAAAAACTATTCAAGTTAGATACAGTTTTGAAATAAAGGAATTGCAAAAAGGTGGTCAACAATAAAGCCAGGTACATAATTTTTGAGTTTTTTAGAATTTAAACATCATTTTTATTTCCTTCTAGGAAATTCTCTAAAACTGCAGCAGAGGTACACAAAATATATAGGTGCATTATAGGATTTCAAATTTTATTTATTTATTCAGAGCACAAGTGAGATGAATATGCTTATTTTAGGGTAATGCAAGTTTCAAGAAAGGGTCACATGTTTTATCGCACACCTCAAACACAGAAATCCTTGCAACATGAGGCCCATTATTTTCCAGAAGAAGTTTCTTTTCCTGTGAAAGAAGAACATAAGTCAGGTCAAACACATACTATCCTATTTTCTAAATATTTTCTCAACAGTCAAGAAATAGGGCAAATGAATTTGAGTAACCTAATAATGAAAATAGAAAACTATATCTATTCCTTTCATTAAAAAACAAAAAGAAAAACCTATATCTATTCCTCTTTAGAAATGAACCTCTACATGATCCATATGCCGTTCTGTCACAATAACTTATTGCTTAGCATAAGATGGTGTTATCAAAACTTAAATTCCTAAGCTTGTGTAATAAAAGAATATCTATTAACTGAATATATTCAAGCACGTAATTTTATTTAAAATGATGTGAAGGCCATAATCCATAACTTCTTGTATATGCACAATGACTTTCTCCGCAATCATAAACATGATGAGGTTTCATCATTGATTATTCCCACTGGAATTTGGAAGTCTCCTGTATTGCATGATATTCCCAAACTTCATTGAAAGATAGTTTTACTTTACATAGGTATAAATTAAGCTGTTTAATGAGAATTTCATCTCAAAAGGCACAACTAACACACATAATTATACATTAACTGCTTTAGACATGTGTTATTTTCATTCTACAGAAATAGATAATGGTGAAAGATAATGGGTAGGAGTGCATCAAGTTCCCTTTAAGATAGTTTAGTTCCAGTTATCTTATATGTGCCATCGCAGGAGAATGGATGGCATCTTTAACAGAGAAAGGGGAAGAGGGCATCATGTATTGTTGTTGCAATGAGTGAACTAGTACTAAAAGTTTTATTGTATATAATGAAAATGGGGTGTAACAATTGTCCTCGTAACAAAAAGATCAAGCAATAAATCTAATATCATCAATATGAAACATTCCGATGAATTTATAATCTTGAAGAAAATGAAAGAGAAAAGCTAAAGAATTGACAATCGTTAATAAAGTCGGGGGTACTCACAGAATTCCAAACTGGTTTGTCTGTCCTGCAACGCCAATAGCACAAAATGAATACGTGACATAATAATGAAGGAAAAAGTTTGTAAAGCTGAAAACAGGTAAATACTTCAAAACAGAAAAAATAAAATCTGGTTCTGCCAAATGAATAGTGGCAACACACAAGCCCAAATCATGATATAGATTAAACCTTCATAGCTAAGTGGTAAGTGCTAACAGAAAGGTACTTTTACAAAAAGTATAATATACATACTGAATGAATGAATCATGATGATACTGTTAAAATGATAGTAAAAATCCATGAGGCTTTGACAGGACTTAACTGATCAGAGGTCTTTGTACGGAAAGCTTGTTCTCCAAGAGAAAGACAAGCAATCCATTTATCCTTGAACTTCATCTCCGCCTACAACAAATTAAAAGAGCAACAATATACCACATTGTTTTAAAAAAGGCAAACTCAAATTAAAAGAGTGTCTCTCTGTTTGGGTGCTCACTATTCAGTTCAGTTCAATGCAATGCAAGTATACAAAACTTTTTCCACTTCAGTTCCTCATAATTGGAATTCGGAGAGGTAAATTGACCAAGAGAGAGAGCGTACACGAATGAGAGTGAGAAGAGCGATTCCGGCGAAGTTTTCAGCGGAGATGAGTTTGAGAGCAGACGACGAGGAACCGGAGAAGCCGTCGCCGACGCCGCCGTTCTTGCGACGGCGATCACGATGTAAGTAATGACCTAGGTGAAGACGCTCCTTGAATCGAGCACGACGCGATTGTTTACCTTCCGAAGAAGCAGAAGAAATCTTGGAGCCTCCATTCCCCATTTCGCGAGCTATCTGATACAGTGTGTTTTAGTCCTCTGATCTTTTCAAGAGACTGCGAAATCACAAATTCACAATTCAGAATGATTCTTGAGTTTTGTGGACTGTGGTCATTGATTTGATTGCAGAACTTGGATTTATCAAATGGATATTCCTTGAAGAAAATAAAGATAGAGAAAATGGGTTTTTGCGTTGTGCAAGTAAACGTCAAAAAGGAATTTAGGGTGTGTTTGGGTGAGAAATATGTAATCAAATGAGAAAATTATGTAATGAAATGGTAATGAGAAAATTATGTAATGAAAAGGTAATGAAAATGGTGTTTGGATAAGTTTGAGATGTAATGAAAAAAATTGGATGTGAAATTATGAAAATGGGTATGTAATGATTGTGGTTGGTTGAAATAATTGTATGGGTTTTTTAAAATTGTATAGGGGTAGAATTGATAATTGATAATGGAAATAGATAGAAAAAAAAAATAATATGTTGACTTTTTGGTTGTGGTGGTTATGAAATGAAATGGTAATGAAATTGTCTCGAAATTTGTGCTAGATGTGAATTTTTGTAATGAAGGTTGGAGTAGTATTATGTAATGAAATGAAAGGACCAAAATGTAAATAACATGAAAATTATTAAAAACCTACAATTTGGTCTATGATTTTATATAAATTGAAGGAATCGGTCCTTACGAAAATGAAATATATCTCTTGACCCGTAAAAAATTGCATTTATCAACGATTGGATTTCTATATTGCAAACTTTCCTCCAAAAAATAAATTGAAGGACCAAAATGTTATCCACGAAAAAAATGTGGGACCAAAAATTATATATTAATCAAAACGGTTTGTCTTTTTGCGGGTAATAATATGACCATTGATCTTCACGCATGAGCACATCGCACCATCCACTCTTCTTTCACTATCCGCCTCTCTCGTATACCCATATATATACTGGAGGAGAGACCAAAATGTATATATTTATAAAATATATATATATATATATATTTATTATATATATATATATTATAAAATATAAAATATATATTATATATATATTATAATTATAAAATATATATGTGAGAGAGAGGGGGTGAATAAGAAAAAGAGGAAGAAAAAAGAAAAAATGATGAGTGGAGAGAGAAAGTTGTAAGTGTAATAAATGAGGGTATTGAAAATTACTATTTTGCTAAATAATTTTTTTATATTTGTATTAGAGTATAGGTAATTATAGGTATTTGAGTAGGGGTATGTTAGTAATTGGGTATGAAATATGTAATGAAATGAGTTGGTAATGAAGTGTAATTTTTGTAATGACTTTATAATTGAAAAATAAACACTCAAATAGCACTGTAGCTTAAGTTATGTAATGAAAATGGGGATAATGAAATTGTAATGGGATTATAATGACATTATAATCTTAAGGCAAACGCACCCTTATTCTCGAGTGAGGTTACTCTCTATAATACAAAGTTTGATTCTTAATCGGAGATGTAATAGGTCATGAGCAAATAAAATAATGACACGTGAAAAAATTAGTTGTAGGTAAATAGTGGTGTGACTATATACACAGTTGTGATTGGTTAAAAAATTTATTATTTTTTTATTATTTTTCAGCATTAATTTACATCAATAGCTATAATTATGCCACATCAGCATTTACATCCCACGTCAAGAATTAAATTTTGCATCTTAGACTAATTCTTTATTCTCTACCATAACTTCTTTCCTTCCTTCCTTCCTCTTCTTAGTATTATACTTTTCTAGGAATCTTGGACAAAGAAAATCCAAGGAAATAAATGTATTGTTTTTTTATTTGGTCAAGTTGCATTTTGTTTTTTATATGTTGGGTATTAATTTTAGAAAAAATATATTATTTTGTCCCTCTATTTTTATTGAATTAATTATTAGTCTTTGAAAAATAGAAATAAATTATGTAGTCCTTGATTTTTCACAAATAGTAAATTATTCAATCATTGAATATTGTGCGTTAGCTAACATGATGACATGAATATTAACTAAGTGTGGCTCTGTTAATTGTTATTGTAGCATCCTAATTAGCTAAAAAATTAAACTTAAATCTAAACTAAAGTACCATATTTTCACTAGTTTCGTATCGATAAAAATAGTAAGATTGAGAGTGAAATTCATTATAGTCATTCTTCTCATATTTGTAATTCCTATTTGGAAGATTAATATAAGGCAAAAAATAAACCTTTATTGTACCAGTGTTCTTAAACTCTAGCTGCTACAACTGTAAAAACTAAAGGAAGTGGTTGAGATTGAGGCTAAGACTCATTATGGTGATTCCTCCCACTTTTTGTACATCTAGCGATGATATTTAATGATGATACATATACATTTAAGAGTCATGTCATCCGTTTAAGTAACAAGAAAAACTCAATAAATTAAATAGTTGGCGTTTATAATTATTTAGGGACTAAATAGTATATGTTCATTATTTAATGACCAAATCCTTGAAATTATGAAAATTGATGGACCAAATAATAATTTTTTTTCTTAATAAATCCAACTTTTCGTCTTTTTGTTTTGCTCCTTCCAATATCTTTTTTCTTTTTTGGTATAATTTCCTCCCAATTTCTAATTTCTCAAATAAGATAAGAGATCCTAATAATCTCCTCTTCTCCTCTTTAATTCCTCATTTAAGAAGGGAATGGAGAGAAGGAGAATTAAAAATATCCTTTCACAATTCACATGTCCTCTACTTAGTTATTTAGATTTGATGATTAATTCATAATAACTTAAATTATGGTATTTAAAATTTGGGAAGAGAGATTAAAGAATAAGGGATTAAGTTAATCACTCATTATCTTTCTCATCAATTTAAAATTCCTCAAAAAAAAGAGATAATATCTCAATCCTCTCTTAACCTCCTCTGTTACCTTTTTTTCTTTTTAATCTCCAATCTAAATATATATATATAACCTTAGGAATTAGGATATGTTTGAATTTAAGATTAAAAAATAGAAAGAGAAGAGAAAAAAATTGAAATCTCTTTCCTTTATTTAGAAAGTTCAAGATTAAAGGAGAAGTAATCTCTCATTCTTTTATATATATTTTCATAAATTTCAAATGTCTGAAACTAAAATATTTCAGAAATAGAATTATTTCTCAAATCAAGAGAAGAGTTATGAGATTTTAACTTTTTATTTCCCCTCCTTTTCTCTTCTCTTTATTGTGAGACTTGTGATTTTAGGAAACAAGACTTTAACACTATTTTTTTTTTCTTCTCTATCCTCTGTTTAACTATTTAAAAACTTAAAAAATAACGAAAGCTTTCTATATAAGACCCTTAAAAATATTAGGCAATACATATGTATATGTTGAATTATTACTTTTCAATAACTCATTTATAATAAGATTTAAAAATTCAAATTTTTTTTAGAAAAGAAAATATAAGATAAGCAAGGTTGTTATAAACTTAAAACCCCATATATGCTTGGTGTTGTGTCCAAGTTCAACCAAAGTCAATCAATTTTCGTGTGCAATATAACTGCCTATATTTGTTATAACTTGCTTTTGCTTATATATATATATATATATATATATATATGATTGTAAACTAAAAATTACATAAAATATATTAATATTAATATTTGAACTGTAAATGGAGCAATGTACTATTTTTTTAGTAGTTTACATGCAATTACTCAATTGCTTCCATGATGCACGTATTTCTGATTTTTTTTTCTATTGGTAATATTAAAGTTAATTATTAACATTTTATCATACCTTATCTTCATCTTTACTATTATGTATATTTTTTAGAGATCCGTTATTAAAAAATTTTAAAACATATATAATGATATAAATTCTTGAATTAGGCTAACTAAAAGTCTAAGAGTCTCTTTTTAATAGTAAAATACTTTTATATTAAATAAAATCCCTACCAAAGGGGTTCTAATAAACCACAATGCAAGTTAAGTACAAATTAATTAGGAGGGAAGTTAACAACGGAACGATAAATCTGGCCGGCCTTCCAATCGGCCGGAAGGATGGCGTTGGCCTCGACGGTCTTGCCGTCGTGGGCGGTTAGCCGGAAAGAGAGAGGAGGAACAATGGGTGATGAGGGAGAGTCAAGCTTCCAAAGTGCACCCCATGAACGTTGCATGGTACGCCATGAAGAAGAAGAAGAAGATGATTCCTTGAGTTCAATGTTAGAAAGTTCACCATCTCCATCCTCATATTCAATTACAATAGCCATATAGTATTGGTTTGATCCTGAATCCACTTTAAATGCTATTGATGTGCCTGGATAATTACATTCAACTCTACACAAAATAATAGAAAAACGTTACATATATACGTCACAATTTCAACAAATTAAAAAACCTCTTCTTTGTATATCTCACATTTACGTACATCACATGCATGCATGCATGTATAACCTTAGGATATATATATATATGTTCAAATTTAGCCCACATGACAAGAATATATAGAATACTAGCTAGCTAGAATAAATGAAATTACGATAGTTATATAAATTAATTAACATGCAAAATGTATATCAAATATAAGTTATATATATATATATATAATTAATGAATTAATTAGGTACCTTCTATGTTGAATTTCCATCTTGCCAACTTTACGAAGCAAGTCGGCCTGACTAGGAAGAGCCATGGCACCAAAGGCAGTGCCACTCAAATCAAAGTGAAATCCTTGACACTCAGGACACTCATCCGTGATCACCACCGTCACCGGCTGGCCGGAGCATAACGAGTTTGCCGTGCACTTCACCTGAATTAAATTAAATTAAATTAATTATATTGGATGCAACATTTAATTAAGCTGACCAAATTCGAACTCATCCTAGCTATAATACAATAACAACAACAACAATCAAAGTTTTTTTTTTTCCACTAAGGTAGGCTCAACTATATGGATCAATTGACGCCAAGATAATTTACTCTTGTACATATCAACCGTAAAATTATTGATAGATAGATCCTTTCGAATATCATCCTAGCTATAATATCAAGAATTAATTTAAGTATTTAACCATTGATCAATGATTAGCTTCCTTAATTTTCTTTTGTCATTCACATTATATATAAAATAAATTATATATTATTTTGTAGTACCTGATAACAAGTACCACAGCCTTTGCCTGAGTTATAGAAAGCAGGACCCCCAGCTGATATATACTTAGAAAAAGGAGGTTGCGAAACTGCACTTCCATATCCACAAGCACCTCCTACACATATATATATATATACATATACATATAATTCAGGTTTACAATTAATTAATAAAAAACAAAACACTATTAACTTAATTAGTGAGTATAACACGAGTCGACTATGAATTAATCAAGATAAAGCTTTGAAGACCGGACCAACAATATAATAAGAGTATAACACTATTATTCAATAATATGATCACTAAATTTTGTGTGTATGATATATATAGTTGAACTTAGTTAAAGATTATTGACCTTTAATTTTACTTTTAATAAGAGTTTCAAGCTTTTGATAACATTAGTTTTAATTTGTTATGTTGGCCCGTAGACAACAATGTAAATAATTGATTTTAATTTTTTTTAAAGATGATATCTTTATAAAATTTTATTCTTTCGTAGATGTATTTGAAATTGAAAGTGTCAATTTAATTATTTTTTTAAATATACTAAAACTTATATATTGAATTATTAATAGAGAAACCTGATGTAATTTTATTATATTTTCTTAATATAAAATCTCAATTAAACTATTTGACTAAATGATTAAATTAATTTCAATTACATCTTTAGAAAATATTAAAATATTATAAATTTTTTAATAACTAAATTAAGAAATTTGTCATCTTTTATAATAATTAAAATATTAATTGATTCTAGATAATAATTAAATAATCTTCCTAAATAAGTAAACTTGACAACCATTAAAAAAGAAATAAAATAACAATCAAATGTGTTCAAAACATAATTAATTAATTTTGAATCATATTCTCAACAATGTTTACCGTCACTTCCGGCACCATCGGGGCTTCCATACCACGTGGCGATTGCGGGCGACCAATCTAAGCTGAAGGAGTCTATTGAGATATTGAGAAACTTTCTAGAGTTGTAACAAGAGGAAGGAGTCACTTGAAATAATGAAAAGAAAGCAACAAGAGTGAGAAAATTGGAGAAAGCATTTTGAAGAGTGAAGTGAGCCATATGGAATAGACCAAAGTGCTAATAATTAATTAAAGACCAAATAATGAGATTTGTGTGTTGAAATAGGCCATTAGTATAGGTGCTGTATTTATAGAGAACAAGAGATGCTTGAGGTTTAAAATTTCACAAGTAAATTATCCTCCATGTCAACGTCCAAGAATTTCATGAATCCAAGAGAGATCTTTTTTAATCTTGTTTTAATTGTTCTTTGAGAGGAAAAAGACAAATCAAGGCGTTTCAAATTTTTAATTAATGAGAAAGTTTAATGATTTCTAAATTTATACCATGAATTTGTGTCTGAATAATTAAAATATACGACTTTTTTTTTTGCCCGAGACATAATTCATTCGAAAGCAAGGCAAAGCCAAGCACCATACAAATGAAAACAAAGTAAAAATAGTCAATCCCTCTCTAGCATAAACAACAACACTAGAGAGGATATCAACTGACGAAGGTGGGGGTTTACGACCCATTCAAGAGGACCCATCCTCGTTTTAGACAAATTGGCAAGATAATCAACTGTTAAGTTAGCGGATCTAGGGATCCAACTAAAGCTACAACCATTTAAAAAACAAGAAACATAAATAAAGCCATCTAAAAGAGACAAACCCTTCCAAATAGGACAGCAGACAACCACAATAGTTGTTCTAAAAAAAGACATAAACAGACTCAAAACAACAATAATAAGATAATAAAACGAAATGACGTCATGGAAGAGCACTCAAAAATCATGATCAAACCAGGAAAGCCGTTGTGGAAGCCAGAAGCCGCCGTAGAATGCCTAGTCCAGATTCGCTGCCACAGAACGCCGCCATGGGAACCCTGATCCAGAACGTCATTGCCACAAAACTCTACAACTAGATGAAGAACTGCTGCCACTGAGACAGCGGCGGCCTAAAGTTTCACTCAGAAAAACTCTTACGACGGAGAGGGTTTTCTCTCACGAAAAAGAAATTTTAGGGCAGGCTTTCCAACCTTATTAAATATACGACTTGATCTTTGAAATATTGTATTCATCAACAATTTAGTCACTAAATTTGAACTAAATTTATATTTTTTTTATTCTTGAATTTATATTAATTTTATATTATATATATATATGAATTATATTTTTTTGTCATTTAATTTAATTTATTTATTAAATTATTGATGATTACAATATTTCAATTATTAAATCATATATTAATTTAACTTATTCAATTCGTTGACTTGGTATAGATTTAAAAACAAAATAATAAAAAGAACTCTTGATTAATTGAGGTGCAAAACATTTTCTTCACGCATTGTTCATCTGGTTGAGATCATATTATTGGGTATTTCTTATCGTATGTTGCATTCTCACCAACAATTAATGAAGTATTAGAAGCAAAACGTCTTTATTTTTTCCTTATTGCAATTTGCATATCATCTGGAATTGCGGATGATTTGGGCCAAGTCCATTAGGATCCTCCTTGCCATAGCTGCATATTATGAGAGTTCTGGTATTAGTGAGTAATCATTAATGTTGACAAAAATATTATGTATTTGGGTGATGGGTGATCACTTTGTTGTGTATTACTTTCTATAAAAGTCTCTTTTTATATATTTAATTGATTGATTGATGACGTAAATAATTTAAAGTAAGCTATTTTTATATGTAGAATTATTTTTTCAAAAATAAATATATAGTATTTTCTATATTGTTTGCCATGTTTGGTAACTCTAATAACTTGTTAAGGTTTCCTAATGTTCCAACACCCAAAAGTCAAATCACTTTTGTGGTATAAGCATAGTGCAAAAAACTGGACCGGCCATTAACCCGGTGGAAGACTCGGGTTACCGGTTCAATGGTTCAACCGCTGGGTCACTAGTTCAACCGGTTGAGCTGGTTTACTTAAAAAATACATTTTCAAATATACATATTCATTAAATACATATTAATATCTTACAATAATTTAAATATAAAGTAAAAATTAAACACTTTAGTACCATTTGGAGCTATTTTGTAATTTTAACCATAACAAATTTTGTAAAAATTATATATTGACCCCAAATTTTTTTTAAAGTTTTCATTTTAGTCCCTAGATAATATGTATCCAGGGACTAATTTTTAATTTTTTGAAAATTTTTTAGGGTTAATATGTAATTTTTACAAACTTTTGCTGATCAAACCGATTCACCGGTCTACCGGTTGAACCGGTGACTGGCCGAGTCAATTGCATAAACGGTATTTCTGTTTTTCCGGACCGGTCTGGTGTCCGGTTCGCCGGTTGAACTGCCCGATCCGATCCGATTTTTTGTACTATGGGTGTAAGAGGGCAATGATGTAAGTAAATTTAGAAGTTGAGCTACTAAAATGAATTTAACTATTGGTGGACATGTTTAATTCATCTTTTTGGTGAACCGAATTAAAAAAATTTATTTTTAAGAAATATATTTTAATTATAAAAAAATTATATTTTTATAAACTATGGTATGTAAAATAAATATTAGCATTAATATATGATAATCAGATAATTTATCATTATTTTAAGAATTTTAGTATTAAAAAATATTTAAAATTTGAAAAAAAAATGATTTGGTAAATTAAGTGAATTGGTGAATTGGGTTGATAGAATTCTGGTTCATAAAAAATTATGACTCGTGTGAGTTAAATCAAATGAGACTGAACACATGGTGAACCAACCTAATCTAAATAGATGGAGTGTGTTTTTGTAAATTGAGAGGAGTGGTTTATATAATGTAAACATAAATATTTTCTCTAGGTAGTAGTTTACGATCTTAAATAAATTCAATGCTAAAAATAAATAAATAACAGGAAGGCAACACAAGAAAAATGTTTGAGTGAAGAAAAAAAACCGTAGGCAATTTTTCACTAAAGTTTATCTTAAACAAAATAGAAAATCAGATATTTGCTTACTCGTGCATTTGTGGTTTTTACTTTTCTTCAGATTCACAGGGTGGCGGGTTCAAGAGCTAGTTTTCCAAAATAAATGAAAAGAAAATCAAGTTACTCATAATAAACCCAAGAATAAAAGGAGAAAAAAAGATACAGGCCCATCTCCATTAAAATTTAAAATAGGAGCAAAACACAAAAAGGCCCAAGTCTTATATTTTTATAGACCTACTTTAGCCCTAATTAAGCTCATGGCATCCAAACAAAAAAAAATGGGGGGGAACCAAGCGATACGAGTATAGTCTCACTTCTGACCAAAAAAATAAAAAAGAGTATAGTCTCACTGTCTTAGTGTATGTCATGTATACTATACATGGGAGAAAGATGGATTAATTGCGTGTTACACTTTAAGGTATAATTGAGTTAAATGTAAAAATTTGAAGGTATATATTAATCACAAACAAAATTTAAAGGTACAATTGACATTTACCTTGTAACTTAGAGATACATAAATACTTTTGCTTATAATATAATGTAAGATATATATATATATATAAGATGTTTTATTCAAAACAAAAATACAATCTAATTTTAAAAATACTCCAAGGATTATTGGTGAGGCTGTGATAATTTTCAGATAACGGAAAGGTAGATGGCGTTTGAACGGCCTCAAGATATGAAGATGAACCTTAATTATGAAATTGAGACCTATTTATAAGTGTTTGGGAAGATAAAGAAGTGGTTACGTTGGAGACCAAGTCGTAGAAGCCATTGAGACATTTACAAGGTCGTTGAACCAGGTAACTGAAATAAGATAAGTCCATAAGGAAAAGATAACTGTTAGAGGCTGTTAAGGGGAACGTTCCGAGAGAAATTACTCTTAGGAGGATGCCTTATTAATTCTAATTTACAACTTTTTATTTTATATATCGCCCAATTATAATTACAAATTGCATATCCACGGTTAGTTTCCAAAGGAAAATAATAAATTGTCTTCAGTTAACTGCACTTTATCTTAGTCAAAAGGCCCCTAAAGGTATAGTAATTAATTGCTCTTTGCTTTTATATTTTACCACTAGTGCCTCAAATTTAGTATTAAGACGATATCAATTACATATTTGAGTTCACATTTGGCCTTTCTTAACTTTGATTCAATGTGAAAGAGGCATAGTTGTCAACAATGTTTCCAAATCAGCTAACAAGCCATTGAAAATAGACAAATTCAAACAATTATTTAAAACCCACTTGAAGTTTTTAAAGGTTTCTTTAGATTTTGAGGAGATTCAAATAAATTAATGGGTTACTTGGGAGAATATCCCTCTCACTTATTCATCTTTTTTTAAAAAAATGAAAATAAAATAGAGACAATTAATGTATAGAATTTGACCTTCCTATTGTCTTTTCCTTCTAGCTATTTTCTTAAATTCATATGAAACCCACATGTCTGATTTCTTTCAAGGTATATATTTTCGAGACTATCTTATAAATCATGGAGTAATATACATAAAAAAAAGAATTTATTTAAAAAAATATAAAAAGGTGACATGTGATTAATTAACTAACACTCAGTACTAGCTAGGTTCTAACATACTTGAGGAAACTTATCATAACATTTTTAAATAATTTATTATATTACACTTATCCTAAGTACAAAATATATCTATATATATGTGTATCTAAAATTTGATATACCACAAAATACAAATGAATTAAGTCTAGTATATTAAGTGAAAAGTTGTTAATTAAATAGGAGTATAATCTAAACGCCTACTTGAACAATTGTGAAATCAAGGGCTTAATCATCATTAATTGTTGTGGCTCAACTTGAGCACAGTTTGATTTGAATAGTCAAAACCAATTACCATATTAAATGATTAATATTTAGGACATGAATAAGTCGCTATCAATATTTCGGCTTGTCATAATTTGTGCACTCTTTACTCTAATATTTCAACATTTTGACTAAATCACTCTTTAATTTATCGATCTCTCTCTTTCAACACTGCAAATTTCTTGGAGGATAATTTTTGGTTTTAAAAAAAGACCATATGCATGTACATCAGTTAAAGGTTTCTTAAGGAAAAAGAAAGGGATTTATCATGTTTTTTTTAAAAAAAAAACAATAAATAATGAAAAGTTAAACCCACCCACTTGGAAGAGCAACCTCATGAATCATCCATCGAACACACACATATATACATATACACTTTTTTTTTTTTTACCAAAGGAGAATATTTTTGGTAATATTTAATTTGATTTGAAGTAAGAGATTTCTCATAATTTATATATATATAAATTTGATACACAAACATGTATATTTGATCACACTTCTGCTTTTTTTTTTTTTCATGTATCTTCTTTACTTTTATTTTACCACCGTGTTAAATGAAAGGGTCAACCGAGTTTGAGTTTTCATTTGGTGGGAGTGCAGGGGAAGGAAATATACTAGCAGTATTGCTCTTACTTTTCTACAGAGAGGCTGATTCAAACTCACGACCTCGATCAGATCTCACGGCAAGCGTACTTATCGTTGAACCAAGCCAACCCTTTTAATTCAATATCCAAAATGTCAACTTCATAGATTTATATGATCGAAATTTTGGTATGTAAGTGTTATCTTTTAAGAGTTCAAAAAGTATACATTGAAGATTTCATATTTTATATATATACATACATACATACATACATACATACATACATACATATATATATATATACTAGGGGCTTTGCGTGCCCTAACTGACACGCAAATATTAGGGATCAAAATGAAATTGATGGTAAACATTATAGACCCAAGTGAGGTTTTAGCCTAAAAAAATATATATTATAGAGAAAGATAGGGAGAGAGAGAGAGAGACACAACCCACGTTCTCAACCCACTTTCTAATTTTTTATTTAATTTATAATTATAATATGAATAATTATGTATTCTTTGATTGGTTAATTAAGTTTAGCCTAAAGTTGAAAAAATAAGGACAACCAGAAAGAGATGAAGCCATATAATATAAGATATATGTTGCATTGCTGCGTGCTGACTGGTTGATTTTATCCTAGATATAAATATATAGGTGTTCTAGGGTTTATCCTTAGCTATATATCTTCTGATACACATATAACAGTAAAACACTATATAAATGTATGCATGGTTATATGTATATATATACATATAGAGAGAGAGAGATTAAGTACAAAATCATGGGCCAGATAATTAAAGGATGGATATAGAGTGATTACATACATAGTACGTACAGTCGGCAGATGTGACCTATTTTTATTTTTCCCCACAAAGGGGAAGATGCATGGCGTGCCTTTAATTTCATATCATTTCAATTTTTGAAGATAATAACATATATTATATATACATCTAAAATTTTCTGTTAGAAATATAATAGATTCCTCAGCAATAATAATATGCCAATACACACACATACAAATATATGATAGGGCAACTATAATTAAGGAAACAAAAACAAAAGATCATGTTGTTTTGATGAGGGCCGGTAAATAAATGATTAATCATGGAGTTGTTGTTGTTATTATATATTATTATTATTATCATTTTTCATTCACCTTTCAACAATATATATTCCAAATATATATATATAGTATATACATGCTTTAAGCACTATATGAACCTATGACTAAGGATGGACACTAACACGATACGACACGGGTATAGACATCGATACGTTCAATTTTTAAAGTTACATGACATGACATACATTTATATATATAAATAATTAAAATTTCATTGATGAAAATTTTAAAAATTATAATATCTTTTCATAATATATGTCATATGTGTTATTATTTTATATTGTTTATCATGTTGAAGTCACAAAAAAATGATTTTATATTCTGAAACTTATAAATATGTGTCGTATGAGTATCGTATGAGTGTCGGACACTAACACGTGTCTAACATGACAACACGCTCTCAAAATGAAGTATCCATGCTTCATAGATTCGAACTCTAATATTACACCCACACACACATATATATATATATATACTAGTGTGCTTTGCATGCCCTAACGGCATGCAAAGATTAATTTAAATTTAATCATTATTAAAATTTAAATATTTTTTTAAAAAAATTATTATACTTTTAATAAAAATTTAATTTTTTTTTATAATATATATATATTTTTTAATAATAATATTTTTATTTGATGTTGTGAGAAGTATTTTTTTTATAGCCATTAAAGTAGTGGGGAGTTATTTAACTCCCTCCACTATTTTTTTTTTCTCTTTTAATATTTCAAAATAAAATTAATTTTGACCAACCAAAACACCTTCACACATATAATATAGTATATATATATATATGATTGAAAAATAAAAAGTGGCATATATGTCATATCAAGTTCATTTTTAACTCCCTTAAACCTACTAATTAGAAGTGATGTATTTGTCTAATTTTCTTGTTTTTTTTCTAGCTAAAACCATGCTAATTGCTTGAGTCTTGTCTTAAAGACAAGGATGATATATAAATGAATGATAAAGATGGTCTAACTACTAACTTAAATTAAATCACTCTACAATATAATGGCTTACATCTATATCTATACTATATTATATGGCTCCACCCTTTATGGTTGGTCAAAAATAATGAATTAAAAAATTAAAAAAGAAAAAAAATCACCACTCTCTCTCCCCACTCACTCCTCCCACTTCTTTAAAAAAATAAATGAATTAAAAAAATGTAAAAAACAATTAAAAATTGAAAAATGTCACTACTCTCTCTCTCTCCACTCACTCTCGAATATGAGGTAATTTCAAATTGGTTCTAAATATTTTATTTATTTTAGATAAGTCTTACATATTTGTATAATTTCTCAAATTGGTCCCAAACTTACTCTTTTATCAATATTAAAATTTAATATAATCTTCAACTTTAAATCAATTCAAACGTTACATGCATATTGGCGTGCCCGTTACGGCACGCCAAGCCCCTAGTATATAAATATGCAAGCAAATCACTTCTTATTTGTTTGGCAAAAAAAAAAAACACATTTCTTATTTAAATACATTTGAGGCCAAAATTCAGAAAACTCTTCATAATTTTGTTTTACATTAAAGACCTGAATTATGAAAAAAAAAATTACTAAAAATCATAATTTTTTGTTTTAAATATACAAACTCTCTTTTCTTTTTATCTAAAGATAATATATACTTCTTTTTTTTGGCTTCGTTACACTAAACAAATTGATTTCGAGATGTATGTTATAACATTACAATTTAAAATAATAGCACAAACATCAAAATTCGAGTTTTGTATTTAAAGGTAAGAAGCTCAAGTGCCCAAGATTTTTATAGTGAGATCCTAATTAATTTTGAAGATGTTATTCCAAAATTTTTGTGTAAAGTTATTTTAAAAAATATATTATCTATATGTTAATATAACAAATATAAACTTTGAAAACAATCCATCTTACAATTTGTACGTAAAGTTTGAACTCTTCCTAAAAGAGCTATCTATATCCATCTTACTATTATATTTTTTTTTCTTAATTTGTTTGTTTGTTTAGGAGTCAAAGACAGAAAAATCTTGCTATAAATAATAATCAAACGCATCATATATATTATATAGCGACTGATGATAACTATATATATATATATACACATATATACAAGGAGATCAAGTTTAATTTGTATAGTTCACATGCATGTATGTAACCACTCGAAGTTTCACATTTTGTTCTTGTTTTCTTCTGAGCTTAGCTTCAATTCTAATTAATCATCCACCCTTTTCCAACATTAATTTAGTGTTTTAGAAGTGAATAAATAAATGGAATTATTTAGTGATTTGATTTAATTTGTTTACATATATACAAGTCATTTTCATCACTCACTCTCAATAACCAATGTTTCACATTTTAAATAATTTTCTTAATTATAATTTTTAAATTGTATTAAAAGTTTTTGAAATAATTAAGTTCGCAGTGTGATCATAATATAGACTTGCTACCACACACTTTACTTATAAGTTTCATTTTATTATATTTCATAAAATTAGGTGTGTGCATATATATAATTTTTTTTAATAGTTAATAAAATGGTATATGTTAAACAATATAATTATCTACATATATGGTACATACTATATATATCTTAATTATTGAATTTGATATTCAAATAAAACATATTCTCTTCCCTTCTCATCTATCTATCTATGAAACATGGACGCTAATACGAACACGGATATACTGACACGCTACATTCTTTAAATTATATGACATGACACAACATATATATATATATAATAATTAAAAATCCATAAGTTTTGATGAAAATTTTAAAAATTACAATATCTATTCATAATATATGTCATATGTTTTATTATTTTCTATTGTTTGTCGTTTTAAAGTCACAAAAATTAATTTTATATTCTGAAATTTATAAATATGTGTTTTATAGTATAAGTGTCATCCGGGTGCTGGACATGGACACATGTCCGACACGATGACACGCCCTTAAAATAAAGTGTCAATACTTCATAGTTATATATATATATTTATATTTATATTTATATATATATATATATTCTCCCTCTCTCACTCCCCCCATATCCAATTCTTAATTATTGATTGAACCACCTCAACTAAAAAAAACTATATATTATAGATATGTGTACGTGAGAGCTTATTATATGTATTTCAAATATATATCAAGCCATATTTGAAAAGGAGAGGGAACTAGAAAATAAAAATAAAAAGGAGAGGGAACTAGAAAATAAAAATAAAAGGAAAGGATAAAGAAACGGCCTTATTTATATCTATATCTATACTATATTATATGTGTGAGGGTGCTTTTGGTTGGTCAAAAATAATAAAGCTAAAAATTAAAAAAAAATAAGAAATAAACATGTGGAACTTCATAATTGGCTAATTATATAGATAATGGGAAAAAGAAAGTAGTAGATGGGATTTAAGAAAGTGAAAACTTGTTATTTAGTCTTTTAATTTTCACACTTCTAACGATTTAGTCATTGAATAATAGAAATATACTATTTAGTCACTGAATAACTATAAATGTCAAATCAAACGTTACATACATATTTTTATGATCTAACGGGCATGATATGTTGTATAATTAGTATAATTACAGTGACAATAATTATTTACTTATTACTGAGGAGTAGTGTAATATAGTAGATATAGTGAAATGATTATTAATTGATAGATATTAATATATTATGGTTTCCCTACCTTAAGATATATGTCGGCCAACAAAGAAAAGATATATCGAACATAACCAAATTTGGAGCAACATTGACCCACCACTTCACTCTCAATTACTTACCAAAGTCATCATCTTCTTCTTCCGCTTCACTTCTTACTTATCTTCTTACACATAATTAGCTAAATCTCTCTGTCTCAACATCTATACTATATTATACGTGGGAGGAGCCTTCTGATCGTATTCTCACTTATACTAAGATAAAAATATTACATGTAATTAAAATAAAATGAAATTTATTATTTGGCCCCTTATTTATTTTACATACATATTTGCGTGCCCGTTAGGGCATGCAAAGCCCCTAGTATATATATATATATATATGAGTTATTTAAAAATATAATACTACTTAAAAATATTTTTTATATTTTAAATTGTTTTAAATAATAGTAAAAATAGTGAGAAATTACCATAAAGATTAAAATTCATCAATTTTTTTTTTTTGCAAAACCTACTAATATATATATATATATGATACGGAATATCCCAAAGGGCATCCGAAGGCCGACCTCCCTCGTGATCCTGCTTGGCCGACTGGGCTCGTCAACCAACCCTCTGCAGGGCTCCGTCTATCCTAGCAGATCGGCTTGGGTATCAAGGTAGGTCCTCCTAAGTGTAACAACCCTATCCCCTAGAGGCCTAGGGGTGGAGCCTACCTACGCATGTTCTCCTCTCCCCAGAGCCTATATATACGATCTTCAGGTAACACACACACTATTCATATATCACTACTCTTACTCTGCTCAATTATTGACTTGATTGTCAGAGGCTCTCTTAGGGATCAACCCCATAAGAGTGTTTTGCAAGTCCGGTGGCTCGTGACTGAGTAGGGGAGGCGATATATATATATATGTGTGTGTGTATGAGTACGTGACTAAAGGGATATATTTAATTAGGGAATTAATTAATTAAATATGAATTATTAATTGAAAGTGAGAGGGCGAAACATGCATGACGATCTTAAATTAATAAGGTTTCATCAGTAGATGAAATCATATATATGTAGCTTTCTTGATAAAGATCGCATCAGAATCTGAGGGACGATATATGCTTCAATGTCCTTGTCCTTAATTAATGTTTTTAATCTCATAGTCTCTTTCAATCTTATAATATATATATATATAGATATATGAAAAATTCTAAGATGTAATTTAGATTATGCATGCATACAATTATTTAGAGTATGCATGCATACAATTACATAAAATTACGATGTGACATAATCTCAATTTTTTAAATAATTTAATGAAAAGACAAAAATAAAAAAAGATAACTTTTTTAATCAATTTAAACCGTTTATGAGACGGCATTACTAGTTGCATGCGATGTCGAAATTACATCATTGACTAATATATATGTGCATGCAGTCTATATTGTCTATAACTCTCTATATATATATTCATGTATGTACAATTATTGTATCACTAGCTACTCAATAATTCTACCTTAGCTTGTTAATTATGTTCCCTTTTTCCTCATGTTCCTTCTCAAAATTAACCTCTGATCGAGATTCTCTCTGATCTCTCTCTATATATGTATATATATACAAACAAGAGTTCGAATCATATATAATTGCTTTTAATCCATATCAAATAATATATATTATTGAACCATAAAAGAGATTGAGTTATCCGAGTTACAAATAAATTAATTAAACATAACGATGTAGAGACTATAGTATATATATATAGTGTTAGTATAGTTAGTAATTAAAGTCTCACATTGGATAAGTTATAGAATTGAAAAAGGTATATAAATGATTGTTAAGTCATTTATAATAATTAAATTAACACGTGGGCACTTGGGTATATATATATATATGTATGTCAAAGATGAGCACTTGGGCACTTGGGCTTCTGGCCAATAATTAATTTTAATTATTATTATTTTCGAATTGATTAATTAATTAATTCAAATTATAAACAGACAAGTGCCCATTTATGAACAGTCATGAATATTTATTATTTACAGAAAATTCAATTTAATCCTGAAGAGACATGATTGTTCACTTTTAAACAGATATGAATGTTCATTTATAAAAGGTTGTAACATGTCATTTATGTTAGAATCTGAAAGGTTGTATCTGTTCAGATTTTTCCTATAAATAACACTTCTTCTCAAAAAAACAGAGCATCATATATTCAACTTATCTTTCTCTGTTTTGTGTTCAGAAGGTGTTATAGTATTGCTGGCTATAACACCAGGCTTTGTAAATCCTGGAAGAAATCTGCCATAAACACCCAGCAGCATACAAATAGTGGGGGCTTAATTTCCTTAAGGACAGTGACCACACTATCAAAGCCTACTCTATTTTCGTATTCTATCAAAGCCTATAGTACTATTCTTCTAACATATAGACGTGAATTATTTTACTATTGAAGAGATCGATTGAATTTATCATGTCACCTTTTAGATTTATTCAGGAATAAGCAAAGAGATCATCAAGAGGTAACCCAATGTACGTAGTACAAGAGAACTTTATCATATATATTTTATTTAATTAATGGTCACATCTATATATATATATATATTTGCTTATATGCTTTGAGTAAATAGTTATATTTCATTTTAGTTATTTCTTTAGAATAAATGTCATTGTCGATGACATGATGTTTTTTGCTTCAAGCATATTCTTGTAGGTTCGACTTGTTTTAATTTAGATAAAAAAAATTAGTTTTATAGTTAGAGTTTCTATTCAAAACTTTAAAACATATATTTGTAAGGTAAACTGATTTACTTGACCCTCAAATTAATGGCTGAATTAATATCAGATGACTTTTGCATAGTCATCCTTGTAATTAGACTATGAGTTTAATTTGCTTAGCTTAGACCAAAGTATTCAAAAACATATCCAATAAAAATCATACAAGAAAAATATTCCCTTTAAACGACTAGGGTATCCATGTTAACACAAATGTGACTAATTTTCTAATAACTTCATATATAAATGAAACAATTAGTGGTTTGAATATTTAAAGTTATATTATACTCAAAGTCAAGAATCAAATTCTTAATGTATGGTTAAAAATATAGACAAGTCTCAACCACTTATACTCTCGGGTTATATGTCTTATTTTGATGATTGACAGATAATAAGATAATTAGGGCAAGTAAGCAATGTCATTTTAATTAGATACATTTTAAAAAACTGAAAACAATTAATGAATAAAATTAATATGGTCTCCCTAGCTATATATATATACTAGGGGCTTGGCGTGCCCATTATGTATGTACGTTTGAATTATTTAAAGTTAAAGATTACATAAAATTTTTATTTTGATAAATGAGTAAGTTTGAGACCAATTTGAAAAATTATAAAAATATGTAAGATTCATCTAAATTAAATAAAATATTTAGGACCAATTTGAAATTACCTCATACATTTAGGATAGATATTGATATTTTATTCAAACGTGGCTAAGATATTCAATTAGAATATTTTTGTTTGGGTGAGATGAATGCGGGCTAGCTAGAGAAAAGTGTGATTTTTTTTCTTTTTTAATTCAATAATTTTGACTAACCATAGAGGGGTGAAGCCATATAATATAAGATAAGGGATTAGATAGGCAAGTAAGAAGGCAATTGAAGACCTAGCTAGGTTCAAAGTATCTTAGAAATTAATATAAGAATTTGGTCTAAGGAAGGTAAATATAGTTTAGCATGAAACTCCATTGAGACCAGAAATTTGAAATCAAATTAAGGCTTTTAGTTAGGGTGGCGAGTTGTGACGATATATGGCTTAGTTTGTTTTTTGATATTTTGGTTCAAGAATGCAAAAAATGAAGAAAAAGCATGCAGGTACTGAGCTCCTATCAATGCCCCTTCAGCAACGTCATGTATTCCTTTCTATTATATTCATGCATCAAACCCTAAATTTATATATATATATATATATATATATATATATTTTGATGAATGAGTTTCGAAATATCTATATATGAGGAGCAAGGATCCTCTATAATGTCACTACACTATAGTGCAGAGAGAGAAAGACACATGTTAGAGAGAGAAAGTGCCAGTGGGACTCACCTCTGACACTTTCTCTCTCTATCCTGTGTCTTTCTCTCTCAGCACTACAGTGTAGTACTACTATAGAGGATCCATTCTGATATATGAGGGAACACAAGAAGGAGACTTTTATGATAAGCCTCAAACACCCAAGTCAGTGAAAAAGTATCAATTTGGATCCTCTATAGTATTTTAGGAGTGTAGTAGTGAGAAAGATAGAAATAAGGTAGAGCGAGAGATAGAGAGAAAGTGTCAGTGAGATTCACTTTCTCTCTCTATTTGTTATTTTCTCTCTCAACATTACAGCTATATTAGTGCACTATATGTTGGGAAATCACAGAGGGAACGCAGCGGAAGAAATTAAAAAT
>QANZ01015172.1:0-10946 GCA_003254925.1 Chamaecrista fasciculata | reverse complement strand
AATGATGAGTAGAAAGAGAAAGTTGTAAGTGTAATAAATGAGGGTATTGAAAATGACTATTTTGCTAAATAGTTTTTTTATATTTGTATTAGAGTATAGGTAATTATAGGTATTTTAGTAGGGGTATGTTAGTAATTGCATATGAAATATGTAATGAAATGAGTTTGTAATGAAATGATATTTTTGTAATGACTTTATAATTGGAAAACAAACACCCATATAACACTGTAGCTTAAGTTATGTAATGAAAATGGGGATAATAAATTTGTAATGAAAAGATAATTGTTTCCCAAACACACCCTTAGTCTTATTTGAACACAAATCGTATTCACACAATTTGCTTGAACTTAAGAGTTGTGTTCAACGAACACGGTTTACCTTCAATTTTATTGTAACCCATATACATAGTTTGAATTCTCTTAAAACTTCACGTTAAATTGCTAAAAATTTTGCCAGGTAAATATCAAAAAGGCCATAGTCTCAAAAGGTCGTATATGTTTCCACAATGTTTCAAATTAGTCCCAAAAATACTATCGAGACACGATCTGATTTCATTTGCTAGCAATCTTAATTGAGCAAAGAAAGAACTATTTAAGCGTTAACACATGACTTCAAATTTGTCGTATTCGGACTTTAAACAAGAGAGATATGACCAATGTTACTTGTTTGACCGTGAAACGAGCTATCCACTTTTGAGATTCGATTTGATCCTGTTTAGTAATCGTTCTAAAGTACTCATCAAAAGAAACTCGCAGCTCTGAATTCGTTGCAGTTGAGCTTGAATTAAGAGACACATTAAGTATTTTTTAGACCAATTTGAAACATCATGAAAACATGTAGAACCAATCTGAAACAAATGAAAGATAAGGGACCAAGTCGAAATAAATGAAAGATAAAAGACTAATTTGAAACCTACCAAATATATAAGGGACCATTTTGAGACTTTGGCCTCCCAAAAACTAATATGCTGTTTATTTGATCGACAATTGCAAAATACATCATCTCACTCTCCACAAAAAGTTTATGGAATAAAAGAAGAAAACAATCATCTCTTGTACTATAGTTCGGAGAACCGAACGCTGGATTCTTTCAACGAGATCATCGAAGTATCAAATAAGAGTTGGTAATATTCTTAAAAATAATATAAAAAAGATTCTTAAAAATGTTTATAGTAAGTCAAACTATTTTTACATATTGCCTGGAAATATGATTTTTGATAATAAAAATCATTCATATATCAAACACAGTTCTATTTGATCCACAAATGCAAAATGCATTGTCTCACCCACAAATTTATAAAATGAAACCAACATTCCATGTCCCAGAGAAGCTGACCATGGGATTCTATCAACAAGATTAATGATGGAGGAAAAGCAAATTTAAAAAGCATGAAAAAGGGCGTTAGGGAGAGACATAAAAGGATGTCACCTAAAGCATTTTTTTGACAATGTTATTGCTTCAGTGTAAAACTGTTCAAAGGATCAAGAGAGATCTACTGCAACTTCTAAAATACCCTACTACATTGTATAAGGGAATCTCTTAAAATCTGACAGTAAAATTCAGTAAAATTTCTAAGTCCTGAAAACCTAAAACCATTTTGTACTTTGGTTGGGTTACAAATTTAGTCCAGAGAAAACTAGTAACCGAGTCTGGACTGGAGTAGTCTCTGTCCCACTGTCGTCATCATCCTTAAATATGGAACTTCAGATTGGAAAATGTAAAAGTGGGTTTATCACTTGTTATTGTACATGCAAGAGCCAGGGCATAAAAGTAGGGGCCCTTCACAAGAGAGATCAACTAATGAGGCTTATAACAAAATCCCAAGTGGGGATTGTAAACAATAATCCCAGAAAATGGGTGGTCTCTTCTAGTTTTAGTTTTACCCACTGAAACTCGTCCCTGGTCCTGATATTGTGCAAGACGTGGAAAATCCTCGTGTTTCAACCAAAATTTCCTCCTAGCCACTCACCTGACAAAGGAATCAAAGGCCCAAAAAGAATAAGTTAAGAAATTTTGAAGCAATCCATGACATAAAAAGTTAAAGCACATTGGATGTCTTATCACCCAGGGAAGTTAAAAAATATTGCAAACATCTTTTGGCTAAAGCACCATCCTAAACCATATGTAAAACTGATGGGGTTCTAGAAATTAAAAATAATGAGAAACCATGCAATGGAGTTTAGAAACATTGGATGACAGAACAGACAACGAAACCCACAATATATATACATGTCATACTATGATAAGAATTATTTGATGGTTATCTTTAGTGACAGAAGGTCTACCTAGGGAGATGGGGTGAGGAGGGCTGATCTGGTGATGCTCGTTGACCAGAACCACCATGAAACCTTTGTTCATCAAATGTTCCACCAGATCGACTTCCCTCACTCAACTGTGATAATTCATTGACACCTGAGAAACCCACAGGTCCGAGAGATCCAAACTCGAGATGTTCCGGTGAACTGTAGCCAGCATTATGATCATAAGGATACAACATTACAACAGAAGGAACTGTCGGACCATTTGATGAGACCCCGCCAGGGTTCAAGCCTGGTAGAGGATACATGCCATAAGCCAAATTGGCGGGACTGTTCTGTGCTGAATTTGTGCGCACTGGACCATTCTGTGTCTGGTAAGAAATGAAGGAGTCATTTCTATGTGATGATAACCCCCATGACCTATCTGCTCGACTCTCACTTGTTGCCAACCTTTCTGGCTTCGAACTGGGCTTCTCAGTTTGGTTGCGATTATGGCCACGACCTGTTCCTCTCATCTTTGAGTTTATGTTCCAGTTTCCTTCCCTATCACCATGGTTGTCACTCCTATCATAGTTATAATTTCCCCTTCTGTTATTTGTGGAATGTCTATCCCGAACAGAAGCCTTCTGAAGTAAATTAACAAACAAGGTAACAAACTAAGCAATTTTTTTTCTTAAAAAAAAACAAAAATGTGCATAAGAGCAGAACAGTCATCAATATGCAAGCCCTTAAAAACTACACAATTTGGACTAGAGCAAAATTAACTTTAATTATTGCCCAGAACCATATGAATCCAGTTGCTCCACTATATAACATATATATATATATAAATATATTAAAAAGAAACAGGTCTCAAGACCAGTCAAAAAGTGTTAAATGAATCATTCATAGAAAAATAATAAATATTGAGATATTTCTATTATCCTTTTTGTTGTATAGAATATACCATTCCCATTACAATTTTTTTAACACAACTTGTAAAGAAATTATGGATCTGATGATTGATAGAAGACTGAGCCACGAGGCAGCTCCAAATGTGAATTGAGAACTATCAGAGAGAAGCTCTTATATTATAAACACATCCAATTATGCTGTGTAAACCAAATCCATAAATTGCAGAGTTTATAAGTACTGGATCTTTGAAATTTATCTTACCGTATTAGGCAGGTAGGTCCCGGTCCCACTTCGATACCGTGGCATCTCATCAACAAAACGTTGGTAAATATTGGTCGGTCTACTTGAAACTGATGGGAGAGGAGCAATAGGAACTATACGTGGCCCATAGCTCATAAGCTGGGTGAAAAGGTTCACGTTACCAGAAATAGGTCTTCCTGGACCATCCCAAGGAAAACGACCCTGCAAATAAACAGGAGGCACCATGACAGGTGAAGGATAGACCATTGAAGGAGGATTACGTGAGTTTTGACAAAATCTCCCGTATTGCAAATTTTGCCAATGGCTAGCAAAGTCACTGTTAAGAATGTCAGACTTGCGCTCTGATGACTCAACAGCCCTTCTCATTGAGTTTGAAGGACTTGACACCTCAGGCTGGTCGTATGACTCGGCTGAATCAAAATTCTGATTGGTATCACTGTTATCTACCCCTTCATCCCCGTTGAAACTGCTAGTTGATGTTTCAGAAGTTCCTGACTCACCTGAAACATTATATACAGGAAACATAACAAAGGGCACAGGGGGCCCTGTAGGATAGAATGCAAATGGAACAACCCCTGAATTATCGACGGTTCTTTGGCGAGAATTAGGACCTAAAAGCACTGGAGTTATGGGGATCAGAGAATCTGATCCACTTGTTTGAGCTGTTTCAAATCCAGGTATTTGATACCTTGGAACATGCAAAGAAGTAACAGCAGAGGGTCCAGAACTTCTTTCTGACATATCTGATGCTGTAGTTGACATAGAACTCCAGTCTCTGTTTTCAGGATCCACTAGATTAGATGAAATTTCTGGCACATTCTTACCCTTCATGTAGACAGCAGATGGTGCTGAGGGACTATTTTTCCTACCTCTTTTTTCTCGGGTTGATTTTGAGGATTTTACTTGCAGTCCTTCCCAAGTGCTTTCAGAAGAGTTTTTACTCCTAAAGGCGTTTGATGGTGCACTGGGCTGTCTAATATTTGATATTCTATCATCATAATAAACTTCATTTCCTCTGCTATCTTGATACTGAGCTGTATCAATATGCTCTTCTTTTGTTGATCCTCGATTTTCTTTATTAAAGTTTTGCTGAATTCTCAAAAAGTTACTAGAGCTTCCTACTCGAGATGATGGGACAAAGTTATAACCACCTGAAGTCGACAGTTGCTTTTCATCTGGAAGCATTTCAAAATTTCCATTATCAACCTCAATCCCACTAGCAGGACCCCTTGCTTGCTCATGCCAGAATTCATCAGTTTCACCCGAATTCATTTCAGCAGAACCACTTTCAATGGACTCTTCAGCATTTGAGGTCAATCCCATAGCAGGAAAATATGGAGCAATTGAGGGAACTAACCCTTGAGGAAATTGCATATTTGTACCCCAAGGAGCCTCAATCAAGGGAATGTTACCCAAATTCCGGTGGGCATATCCCATTGATGTGAGAATGGAAGGGGAAAATGGAAGTGGTAGATGACCCGGAGCTATATTCATCGGAACATGAGCCTGACCAAAACCATGAGCTGTGGAAGATGCCATCATGTTCAAGAGATCTTGTTCCTCCTGCTGCATCATCTGTGTTCCTCCTGCTCCTGCAACAGATGCAAAATCCTCGCCCATGACCCCTGACCCTGATTCTTCATGATAACTATTAGAAACATTGTTTGAATCATCAGCAACATCAAGACCTTGACGGGATGAGATGTGCCTAGTAGATGAATCATCAATTCTTACACCATGGCCTGATGCTGTGTCAGTTTCGAAATTCTTCCTACGACTATTCTCCAACTTTGCAGAGGTGTTTTGAACTTTACCACTTTCTGGGCGTCTTGTACGCCTTCCCTGTGAAGAAACTTCACCATATGATTCTGTTAGCTCAGGACTTGAACGAGTTCTTGCAAATAGAAACCTTCCCTGAACATCAGTCAGTGGGTTCTCAAGTTGAACATTTCCTTGACCCTTATCACCATGAGCAACTGGATTAGCATTGATGTCCTTCCTGACCTGATCAGAGGACCTTACGTTATCAGAGTTACCATAACTCTTTTGACTTTGAGTTCGTGATACTGTAGAGACATCACCACTCTTAGATGTACTTTCAGTGTACAAACTACTGTGCTGAGATGGACTACCCCGTGAACTACGTGTTCCTTCAACTTGAAAGTCACGATTAGAAGAATTATCTACTTTTTTACTATTGTTCCTGATATTCTCAGACCCCTGTGATTGATCATTACTTGATAAACTCAAACGCCACAAGTCATTGCTTGGAGCATCAGGTCGTTGCCCACTTCCATGTCTGTCCCAAGTGTTCATAAAGAATTGATTGACTTCAGAAAACAGGTCTTCCTTTGGGCAATCAAGCAGTCTAGCCAGCTTTTTAGCCCCAAATGCAAAAGCACTGCGTATTCTAAAGAAATTACCTGTCATAATGTTTCATATATGCACTAATTAGCCACAAAACAAGCAGACAGATAGATTAAATAAAACAAAACACATCCAAGAAAACCATAATCACATATTAATGACTAATGTCAATACTTTACAATATTAATTTCAGCCATTTCTCAGGTCTTTTAAGAGCATTTAAAAAATTTCACAGGTCTTTCACCAATTCAACGAATTAGATAAGACATACTGAAGCTTCACTCAGTTCAAATATTCAAATAACAAGGTACAGACACCCGTGCCAAAAATAATGGATATTGTCAAAGGCCACTTCAACCCGAAATCTATTCGATGAAATTTTTAATGTCAAAGCACAGGAGCCCATACCTTAAGCTATTACGTAAGGGCCATGATTGATTATTAAAATTTCTAACAGATACTATCAACATGCAAATCAATCGTGAATGATCAATCAGATTTCCATACTACCACTTAAGGAAATAAAGTACTCCATAGTCCATGTAAATATATTCATGTACAGAAGCATTCGTGGTCATATGAAACTGAAGAAAAATGTATGATGGGCTATTTGTAATTTATTCATTATTCACAGCATATCTAGTTTGTATATTCCTTTACCAGAGGGAAAGTGAAGAGAAAGAGACCAGTCTATGTAAGTATAACCATTCCATATTGATCCAAAGACAGTTAAAAAAAAGTTATCGTGGTTCTTTAATCTAATTCATTCTTCCGAACTTACAAAACTCTGCTTGAAGAACTGCTAAAATTCTAATGTAGACAACTGGCAACAAGAATCACAGGAAACCCTGAGATAACAACTTAACAGGCATAAAATGAACCAAATAAGAAATTTTATAGTTTAAAATACCTTTGCTGACGCTACGCCCAAGGTTGTTATTAACGCGCAAAGGATCAATAACATTGAAATATTTAGAAACAAAAGGCGGCCCCTGATTTTCTTGGCCACCAGGGAAAACAGCATAAACTGAGCTACAGGCATGAAGAAATAACTTGCTGAGTAGTAAATCTCCACCATCTTTACGAGGAGGTTCAGCTGTGGAAAATTATGAGACGGAAGAAGGGTAACATTCAATTAGAAAATTTATAAACAAAAACATGGGCTAATTTTATAATTGACAAAGAAATCTTCAACCTGATTGCAACTACCTGTCACGTCTGGAAGTGAACTAATCGGTACCGGACCCCATAGGCTTACACAGAAATTATCCCAGTCAAACTTACTAAAAAACTCTAGAAACCGATAAAGTACCTACATAGTCAAATAATCGTGTCAAATAGATAAGCCAAACCACTCTAATAAAACATAGCTGAGTAATTAGTCTACCTCAAGTGGTCCAGCAAAGGAATTGTTGAATACATGAAATATGTAAAGAACCAAGGTTTCTAGAGCATAAGTGGAGATAAGTCCATGGTGGGCACCAAGTATACGACTCTCATAATAACACCAAGCTTTTATCAGTATAATGCTACGCTTGAATAAATGATTTTGGTTAATGAGATGGTCAACCTACAGCAATAAAATCAAAATTGTTATCAAGCCAAGATAAAGTAGTATCAAAGTCATATTTGAAAACAGCAAGATAAAGCATGAGGTCTCCAGGATGCAACATATCACCTCCTCAAGAAAACAGAGCGTGCACAACCCTCCAAGCTGGTTAAAAGATATATCTACCACAATATTCTCAACAAGACACTTTATTATCTTCACCTGCAAAGAAAATAATGTAAATGGAAGTTAATACAATAACATGAATGAAATACCCACAGACAGAAAACAAATAAATAAATAAAATCAGAGCCCCTAATAAAGTGCGGAAAAAATATTCTTAAACAATAGTTGTCTCTAGTGTTTGAACTAAATTACCAAGAAAAATATGTAACCAATCTTGATTACAAGTTTTAACATAAACAATATTATCTTTGTAGTTAGTATTTAGTAATTTCTAGTACAAGTATGAACTTTCATGGTTATAACTGCATAAAGTTTTTATAGAAAATTATAATCAGTCCTAGGGTCCAAAGAGCTATGACCTCAAACTTCTGCAATAACAACAAAATTCAGCATAATACCACAGTAAACTTATTGAAAAGGTCATTTGACAACCCCAAGATACCACGCTTCCTGAAATTCTTTCAAAAGGGCTGAGTAGCTTTCATTCTCTAGATGGAGTTTCATTAACTACACAGATATGCTCTGTCTACTGCTTTGATTGATCTTGTGAACCTAAAGAGGAGGGAGAATTGCAAAAGATGGTATGATTTGTTGTCATGTAGCTTTCGAGTCCAAATTGATGGATTGCATATATATATGTCTACTAGTCTCACAATCTATTACTCCACATTGACATCAGTTTTTGTTCTTGAACCTTGGTGATTTATGTTAACTGTTAAAAAGCAGAGAGACAACGAGACATTTTCATCATGGTCTCGTCCTCATAGAATCGGTTGATGTAAAGCAAAATAGGACTTCCCAAATTTTCTGGGACTTAGAAGATATTGAATTAAACATGGCCCTAAACTCTTAACTCTAAACCAAATTGGGAGAGCAGCCAATGAACAAATGAGGCATTTAAACAAGACTCCAGGGCGCAAGCACCGCAATAAACAATTTTAAAGCTATTTTGTCACTAGAGATTAGAGAACCTACTTCAGCCTGGATGTACTGAACCTCTTTCACACGGAACTCTGCATTCTCACTCTTCTCCTCATTCTCCAGCATGTCACGAACCTGATGTGCCCATGTATCTTTCAGATTTTGACTCTCGCTAAATGCCGTTAAGTCAATATCCCCATCAGGCAAATAAGTCTTGAGGGGGACTGACCCAAAGGTGAACACCTGCAATAACAACAAAATGTATGCTCAGAAAGGTGTGAGCATGAGCTAACACCAGAAATCTTGTTTTCATCAACCTCAGTATTGGCAAAAGATGCAGCGCTAAATGTGATAACTAGGGAAAAATGATTGCATTATCACAACTATGGTTAAATTCAACAGTAGTACAAACACATCATATATGCACATTTCGACCACAGCTAGCTAGGTAGTTCTTAGCCAATGGATACTCCACTGCTAGAGGTCAATTAACTGCACTGTAGTGTTGCTATGAACTATCATTCCATAAAATATCAGAACAAGCTTGAAGTGCTAATAACATTCTTTGAAAATCAACAGATGATAGCATAATGTAAGCTAGAAAAGTACACAAAATGTAAATCTAAGTTATTGACTGGGCAGTAATCCACAGATATAGCACATCAATTTTAAGCAACTTAAGACTCACCTGGCAAGGGAAGCACTTCATGATCAGCCGCTGAACATAGTCAGCAACAGCATTTCGGCGCTCTTCGGAGGGAGGGTTAGGCTGAATGCAGGCAATTAGCTCTGCAGTTCTTTCCTCAGCCTTCAGCCATCGCTCCGAGTCAAGAACTCGTATCACGGAGGCAGCTTCATTGGGCAACAGGCCATTTGGCAATAGCCCACTTGGTGGCTGTGCCCAACCCTCATGTTCGCCCATGCAAGCCTAACCTTTTCCCTTCTGCTTGCACCTCTGACTCTTTCTAGGAAACCTCCTACCCCCTAGACAACGAAGCACCACAGCTTCTTCCAAATAACCCACAAACTAATGAAACTAACAAAAGTAACAAAACGTATGGAGGCCCAAGTTTTTGGTTCCACCAGAAGGAAAATCTCCAGTATAGAACAAACTAACCAAGATGAAAAATTATATCATTTGAAGTCTTTTGTTTTTAATTGTCTTTCAAAAATTGCAAGGACTGTAAAATGCCACTTCAAGAATTTCGGATGTCTCTAAAAAAAAATAAGGCAAACATGTAGAACCCAAACAATTCAGACTGCCCGCCAACTATGAAATGAATCCCAGAAGTACAAGATAAAAAGAAAAATAAAAACGATTTCACAGTTCGACCAATGATTAGAAAAGTCTATACCTAGCAACCCAAGGACGAGGAAAAACCCAATGAATCCAAAAAGGGGGGAACTGACAGGACAACAGAAGATAAATTTCTTCAATCAGAAAATAGATTTTATAAGATTAAAACCCTAACGGAAACGGCTTAATCCCAACACTGTTGGAAGTGTCGGCGAATCAACAGAGATAGCAGAAGCACGGTGGCACCTAGAGGCAAAGAAGGGCGAATATGCAGATGCGGAAACAGACGCTGGGCATCAATCAAATCCAATGGCTGAGAGAAGTTGAGAGTGCCGATCAAAATCAGGGCTAGGAAGAGAGGGAAAAATAAGGGTGTGTTTGGATATGGATATTGAGATTGGAGGAGGCTACCAAGGAAAGCGAGAGAACGGGTTTGACGCTCTTGAGAGTGTTATGTGCATTTTAGGGGTTTTTCCAACGGAAAATTTATTGGCAAACAGAAAATGATAGAATCTGGGGAGAGAGAGAAGAGGAGAAGCAAGGAAAGAGAAAGACAGAGAGAGAAGGAGCAGGAACCAAAAAAAAAAAACATTTACTTTTTTGTTTCAAAAATGGGCTGTGATTCGTGAGAGCCATGTTCACTTTGTAAAGAGAGACTAGGAAGGCTCATAAGAAATCCCGGCCCAAAGCCCAATTCTTGGTGGAGAATCCTCATTTTCTTTGGGCCAAGTTTCCAAAAAAATGTTTCGAAAAGACCAAAACTATGGTATTTTACAAATGTATATAAAATTGAATACAATGAAGCTAACCTATGCCATTTGGCAAATGCAGTTAATTATAAACTTGACATGTCAGCATTCTGATATCCCCTTAAATTTCTCTAATATATATATAATTAACAACTAATTTCTAGAATTCGTATTTAACTTCTCCTTAATTAAATTACTCTCTAAAATTTTTTATTGGTCTCCACTTATTTCATTAATGATTCTCCATAATTTTAGGCTTCTTTAATTAAATAAAAAATTATTTATAATACAAACAACCTTTTAATTTCCCATTATCAAACAGTTCGAAATTAAATATTATATTTGATATGTTCCATGATTTTCTCTACTTTGAACAGACCATATATAATGATATTTTTGGTTATATCATTTAATTATTAATCATTTGAATAAATCTATATATATATATATATAAACCTGAGTTT